>JANRGW010007466.1:0-33053 GCA_024733675.1 Psilopsiagon aymara
GGGTAGAGCAGTTGATGTCATCTACCTGGACTTGTGCAAAGCGTCTGACACTGTCCCACATGACATCCTTGTCTCTAAATTGGAGAGACATCTATTTGATAGGTGGACCACTCAGTGGATAAAGAACTGTCTGGATGGCCGCACTCAAAGAGTTGTGCTCAATGGCTCAATGTCCAGCTGGAGACCAGTACCGAGTGGTGTCCCTCAGGGATCGATGTTGGGACCAGTCTCGTTCAACATCTTTGTTGGTGACATGGACAGTGGGATTGAGTGCACCCTCAGCAAGTTCACTGATAACACCAAGCTGTGTGGTTTGGTTAATACGTTGGAAGGAAGGAATGCCATCCAGAGGGACCTTGACATGCTTGTGAAGGGGGCTGATGCTAACCTGATGAAGTTGAACCATGCCAAGTGCAAGGTCCTACACCTGGTTGGGAGTAATCCCAGGCACAGCTACAGGTTGGGCAGAGAAGAGATTGAGAGCAGCCCTGCAGAGAAGGACTTTGGAGTGTTGGTCAATGAGAAAATGAACACGAGCTGGCTTCAGTGTGCGCTTGCAGCCCAGAAAGCCAACCATATCCTGGGCTGCATCAAAAGAGTGACCTGCAGGTAGCGGAAGGTGATCCTGCCCTTCTACTTTGCTCTTGAGAGACCTCACTTGGAGTATTGTGTGCAATTCTGGTGTTCTCAACATAAAAGGGACATGCAACTGCTGGAAGAAGTCCAGAGGAGGGCCAAGAGGATGATCATGGGCCTGGAGCACCTCCCGTATGAAGATTGGCTGAGAAAGTTGGGGCTGTTCAGCCTGGAGAAGAGAAGGCTGTGTGGAGACCTCATAGCAGCCTTCCAATATCTGAAGGGGTCCTATAGGGATGCTGGGGAGGGACTGTTTATTAGGGACTGGAGTGACAGGGCAATGGAGTAATGGGTTTAAACTTAAAGAGGGGAAGTCCAGATTGGATATGAGGAAGAAATGCTTTACTGTAGGGTTGGTGAGGCACTGGAATGGGTTGCCCAGGGAAGTTGTGAATGCTCCATTCCTGGTGGTGTTCAAGGCCAGACTGGACAGAGCCTTGGGTGACATGGTTTAGTGGGAGGTGTTCCTGCCCATGACAGGGTGCTAGATGATCTTAAGGTCCTTTCCATTCCTAACTATTCTATGATTCTATGATTTTGTCCCTAAGGGCTTAGTCATTGTCATAATGGATCACAATTGGCTCCATGTAGTCTACTGATCTGCTTCTGACAATGACAAATGCCACTGAATGATTCCAATATTGTCATTGCTGCCAACAAATTGTGTGGTATTTCAGAAGAATTATATCTGTCTGTCTTGGCTTTCATATGTCCTCCATTGCTGAATAACACAATATTCCAGTGTTAAATTTTTCCATTTTCCTTTAAATGTCAATTTCACCATGTACTGCTCATCAGTCATGTGCTTGTTACATATTTTTTTTGGAACTCTTTTGTTGCACCTGACACTGTGCAGTACTAGCAGCAGGACACAAGTTCAGGTGCTCCTGCAAACTTAAATGTGTGCTGTGTTGCATTGGAGAAAACACATAGGCAAAAAATTTTCAAAATGGTCCATTTTTTGTATAAAGAATAGTATCATGCACTGAGAGAGAAACCATGCTTCAAACCATGATGGCAGGGACATGCAGAATCCAACCTTGTATCAGACCAGGATGATGTCTGAGAGGTGTGGGTGAGTATGTCTTTGCAGAAGACGCTGAAGAAAGAGCTGGGAAAGGGAGTTGGCTCACTGGTATTTAATAAAGGAAATTCAAAAGATAACAAATGAAATAGAGTGGAATTAAGGTCAAAACAAGACAAAAATGAACACAGGGCCCAGTGGGACATAGTCTCTGCAGTTCTCTGCCCAAGCGTGAGCACCACAGTGGCCGGTTTCAGGAAATTGGGGAGAAGCAATGCTAGAAAGAAGGCAAATTTTACTTTTGTCAGATCTAAAATCTATTTGAAATTAAGACCGGAAAGGGCTTTTGAAAGCACATAGGGCCAATGACTGCTAAGATATAAGACAAGGAAGACAACAAAAAGAATAAGTGGAATTTTATTTAAAATAAATATAGCACAAAACTCGACAGACTGATGAAGTAGTCACTCAAGGAGAGCCTGGCTCAATGCTTGCCTAAGGGTCTCTAAAACTGGGATAGCTTCCCTGCAGTCACAACAGTTACACTAAGGTAGATCCATTTATAGGGAATAAGAGTTCTTGCCCCTTTGCAACCCACCATGCTCTCATGAGCAGGTATGGGAAGGCAAGACACACATGCTGCAAAGACAGTGTGTGATGAGAGCATAGGAACCCCCCCAGCCTTAGCTTAGGCATCTGCAGCCCAGGTGACAAAGAGCAGACCTTTCAGCACACATGCTAGCAACCATAACCATGTCCACCAGCAAGCACACACAGGTGTAGATCTACCAGACATGCCAGCAGGGAGGTGTGGAGGGAGTGACAGCTGAAGGGAAAGGTCTGGGCTCAAAAAGCTTCTTTGAGATAACTCCTGTAGGGCTGCTAGAGCAATTCCCATCTTGGTGTTACCCCACCGCTTGAACGATGGCTTGGTACACTAGTGTCTGTTTCTGCTTATTATGGTAGTATGTCTAATGGCAGCTGTTGCAGCGGTGAAAGGCTAAAGTCCACCCAGCTGCTGCTCTTGGCACCTGAAGAAGCTAGACCAAAATTAGCAATCTGTACTATGCTGGAGGAACAGCTCCATTTCTCTGTGCTCACATAGTCTCTGTAGTAGGCAGAGCAGCTGGCATTTTAAGGAATAAATATGAAAGGAAGCTTAGAAGTCTAACTTAAAATTCAATAACAGACAAGAAAAAAGACACCAAGAAGATTAAACAAAAGTTGAAAACAGGCCTAAAAATGAAAGAGCAAGCAAAGGAGTCATTTACAAACCAAATGAAGAGAGGAACAGATAAGATAAATTCTGAATATTAATGAGCAATCAGAAGAAGGAAGAAAAAGAAGCAAAAATAGGTCTATTTTACCACAGGCAAAATAATGTACAGTGTTTCAATTTCCCCAGATAAATTACAGAATAAAAAGGAACTTTAATAAAATATCAGCGTGTAAATCTCCCTCCAAACCACCCACATGCTGACTGCTCCTAGAGACAAATAGGTACAATAACAGGTAGAAGAGGTAGAATGCAAAAGGACACTGCCAGAAACGAAGCCAGGTTTACTTTTCTTCTGCAGACAATAAAGAAGGTATTTTAATAAGCGCAAAACACGAATATTAGAGCAGCTGAACAATTTAGAAAAAAAAAGTGAGGATACTTTTGAACTGTCCAAATCTTGCCTGTGTAATGTTGAATGTGTAAGAAAGCTGCTTAGTAATGTGGCTGAAGTGTTTTGATATTTCCAGCCAAGAAGCTCTGAGTTTGCTGATGATGCTGAAAGGTGATTGCTGCATTCAGGGTCCAGCTTGAAAAGTCACACTTACCTGCATAAATGTGGCAGGCAGTCTCTAAGAGAGAGTATTACTTTGTGAGGAAAAAAGAAACGAAAAACCAAAAATCCCCATTTTTGCCCCTTTAATATTTTTTTGGGGTTTGGGTTACATTATTTAAGGGTATCCTGGGGGCTTCAGGGTCCTGAGAGTTGTTCCTGTTTGAAACAAGTCTCTCATTTGTTCTGTGGCTGAAGCAAAACTTCAGCTTCATTTTAACTGCTCATGAAGCATTCTGCAGTTCTGCTTGTTGTATCCTCAGGGCACCGTATACATTAATAAGACAGAGCAAGAGAAGAACTTGCACAGAAAGCCTTTGATGTCTTGAGCTGAGACTCCATGCACAATCTACTATGTTAATTATGGCATTAGTCATTTTAAAGACAGGGGAAAAAAAAGTAATTTTTACTATAATGAACATTTAGTTTACTGGAAGTGATTGCACGGTCCCCGCTCTTTTCCTTGCTTACTCAGCCCCATCAGTGCCACATTGTAATTTGTCTCACTGGGCAGTGTATTTATTCTTCGCTGTGAGAAAGCAGGTCTCTCCCTCCTCTGCTGGCAGAACAGCACTCTGGAAATAAAAAGAGTATTGCCAGAGACTGCTGGCATCTTCTGTTCAAAGATCCTCCTAGTGGAAAAAAACAGTCTTTCTCATTGCCTGCATAACTTTGTCTATTGTCCTGCAACCTAGCAGAGACCAGTGCAAAGCTCTGAATTCCAGTTTTCCTCTCCTGAGCACAAGTTCTGCAGCCTGAACTGAATGAGAGATGACACTGGCTCTGCTTATTCTTTTTTTTTTTTTTCTTGCTGCTTTCCAAAGATAATTTTCATGAAAGGTCACAGGTGAACATCTAGGAATAAAGGCTGGCAAGATCTGCAGTGGAATTTCCCCAGCTTCTGGGAGCCAAGGTGAACTTTGGTGTCCCCTTAACTCTGTGCAGCCATGAGACTAACCTGTGGTGCAAAGGTATCCCTGTACTTCCATCAAGAGGCTTATTCATTTTTTCTCTGGGATCTTTTAAGCTAGCAACAGAGGTAGGTTATAAGAACTCATAAAGACGTGATCCAGAGCCTGTAAATTCCCACATTTGGATGAGTTCCCCCTAAATACCGAGGAGCATCCTATATAAATTTCTTTTAAAACTGAGCAATACAAGGTAAGTAATACAGAAAATAATTCTGTGTAGAATAAAGGAGCAATCACCATATATTTTGAAGTGAAAAGTAAATACTTTCATTCTCTTTATCACCCTGAAATTATCTTGTGAGAACCGCAGCTCCAAGGAGAGACTGCCTTCTTGCTCAAGGGAATTTCAAATTAGCAGTCAGTTAAGCTCTAAGAACTGTTTCTCCTGGGAATAAACATTTGTTTTGTTTATCTCCAGCCAACAGCTAATAGCACAATAATGATCCAATCCCCAGATCCTTTTGGCTGGAAACTGACACCTTAATCTCTCCAGTGCAAGTCTTATCAGTCTTTGCTTCTATGCAGTTTGAATATTTCTTTTATATCCTCGATGCCCCTGCAATGAAAGACTGTCACATATTCTGGTTATCTTTACCATGAATTACCTTTCCCTGACCCTGTTCACTTCTTTCTTACAAGGACCTCATTTGAATTGTTTTCTTCTGGGCCCTGTGCAGCTGAAGCTCAGTGTTATTGTCTTAATTTTGCTTAGTTTTCTCCATTGTTCACTGTCCTGGTGGAATTGTATTCTGTCTGAATCAGTGACAGAAATAAACAGGTCCTGCAGTTATGCTGCCTTTATCCAACAGCAGTCAATAGAGGTGCGTAAAGCTAGCCCAAAATGGACATTTCTTTTGGATGTCAAACTGCTTTGAACTTCTCCATGCTATTAATTAGATCCATTAGTACCTCAGTGAAAGAGAATATTATTATTTCCAAGGGTGGTCTTGTGTCATCCCTAGGCAATACAATTTCTTTAGATTAATAGTCCAGACATATTGGGTAGACACCAGATTCTAGTCACAGTTAGGGAGTCTTTAGCAAAACTGAATCAAAAGTAAGCTTTCAGTCAAGGTTTACTCATCACATATATCAAAGCATAGAAAACATTATGTAATCCAGTGAAAGCTCAGGCACAGAGCAAGGAAAGCCACTATTAAAAATGAATGCACCTAGCAAAAAATATCTTTCATTCTTCCCACTACACAGACCTAACTACTTACCATGCACATCTTTACACAGCTTTAGCACCACCTTTTCCTTACAGAGACCACCCATCCTTCATCTATCCTCTTTCTGCACTCTCAGATGTTGCAGCTGTTTGATCTGGTAACTTGATACATAGCAAGAAATAACATTGAATATCTAGTAAGATTAATTTGCTTTCCTCAGGATACCTCATCAGTTTATTTGTTTTACAGATATAACACTAATTTCGCTCTATAATTAAAGCTGGCTTGTCAAAAAAGCAAAGGTTAAATGATTTTTACTTTATGGCTTCCAAGTTATTGCTTCTTGTGAGCACATGTATTTCTGTATGCATGGTCTTTCAGAGTACATCTGTACCTGTAGTGCATAGCAAAAATCATTGCTTGTAATAGATAACCAGGTTTTTCTTCTCTAATTAAGCTTCATTTGTTTCTTAGTAGGTGTAAATTTTCCCAGCATCTGTATTTCCGTAATAAAATAACAAACAGAAGATGTAGCCACACTTTCCTCACAGCATGCTAGCCTCCCATTTATGTCATATGCCTCCCTCTAAAAACTAAAGATCATTGGAGCCTAATTTTGTTTAAAATAACAGAATGAGAAGAGGCCTCTAATGGGAGCAAAAAGCTGCACAGACACCATGAGTGAGTCAGGCACCAGACAGTGACATTGTCCAGCAATGCAGATTACTGCATGATAAAAGGTTGTGGTTCATTCCTTCTTGTTTTGCCTCAAAAGGAAATGTACTTAGAAGTGAGAGTGAAGAGCACAGAGACTGACAACTTGATGTAAAACTAATGCCAGATTTCCTTAAAATGTAAAAACAAGCCTCAGCATACTTGACGAAGTAAATGCCAGTTCTAATCACATTTTTACCATTTCTGTGGAGGTCAGAATATTTTTAGGGTTAGAACTTTTGGATTAATTTTTTTCTCTTGTTGGAGGAGAAAGAAACTGCAAGGGAAGAGCATGACAAGATTTTCCAATTGTTTTTTTGTAGCATGGAAAAGTAAATCTACCACATTCTCTGTAGTAAAATTGGTTGCACATTAGTTCACCTCTGGAGAGGCAGCTCTGTCAGGGCATATGCAGTTTACCAGTGCTTCTTGGTATTATTTTTTTCTGCCAGAAGAAAAATAATCAAAATGTGCCGTTAGAAACCTTTTTGACCCAAATCTGGCTCTGAACAACCCTTTGCAAAATATGGGAAAAGCAGTAGTTTGGCAGTTTTAATATTTGCTGCTTTTCATTCTTCTCCTCCTTACTTTTCCCTTCATTGTTTACTGCCAGTTATTACTGATTCAAGCCAAAGAGCTTAGAGAAAGCACCCTGACTAGGAACCAGCAGTGAATAAAAGTGAACCTGACTATTTCTGCAGCTCAGCCTGAGAGAATTGCAAAGAGTATACAGCAACCCAGGTAATGGAAAATAAATCAGTGGTTTAAAGTCCCTTCTGGTTTAGTAGCTGCAAGTGTTAACCATCAGTGACATGGATGACAGCTTTCTTTTTAAATGCCCTGTATCTTCACAGTGATTTGGCATACTCAGAGGTGATCCCAGGCTGGCTCCTTTGCCACACTCTGCAGCTTTCTGCCATTCACACCTGTTGCAATTAGTGCAAATTGGTGTAAAATGCCACCAGCTTTAATTTCAAGTAGGGAACAAACTCACACAATAGAGAAGAGGGTGTAATGAAGATTTGTCTTGAGTATGTATCTTGGCCAGCTCAAGGTTGGCCTCAGTGGGTTTGCCCAAGTCTGTAATGGGATTAAGCTGCTATTTACGCTGTACACTATGTGAACCTGAGCCTGTGGATGTCTGAGCTAGCTCTAAATGAGCTGCCTGAGGAACCAGGATCAGGCTGAGGAAGCTGCAAGCAGCTGTTGATGAACGGCCACCAGCTCAGTCCAGCTGCTCCTACAACTTCTGCACAGCTTTGCCGTGCAGTGCAGGTATGGATGGGAACCCAGCTCCCTGCAGGGAGCTGGCTTGTCATTCACACTGTCTGTCTGGGGGAGAACAGTTTAAATAGGACTGGCCTTGAGTCAAACAGCGGGTCAGTGCAAAAGCCAAACAGCAGATTTCCTGCCTAGTGCCTTATCTGCATAACTTTCCTCTTGTGGACCCCGTATAGCTCCACTGTTGAAGACATTCTTGCTGAAATGCTTTGCACCATCCAAACAAGCACAGCATGATGTGTGTTTGGTGGGGGTGTGGACAGGGAGAAACTCAGAAGGGAAACACTGGGTGGTGGAGGAAATGGAAAAACAAGGCAAAGCAGGAACAATTTGAGGGCATAAACATGATACAAGACCCAGGGTCAGCTGGGCAGGGTGTGAGGTGTGGTGGACCCCTGAAGGGTCACAGGACTCACACTGATTTCCCTAACATGCTTGTCCTATGGCCCAGCGACACTTGTTGGAACAATGCAGCTTTGATCAGGAGGGTGCTGCGCTGGCAGAAGAACAAGGAGACGTAGATCAGATCCTGCACTGCTGCCCTTCCATGGACTACTGTACTTCTCTGACAGTTGCATCTTATCTCTCACTTCTTGATGACTGAGAAATTAAAATGTCATCTCCACACACATTACAAAATGCTCACACAGGAAAGTTAACATTCACAAATGAGTGGTGACCGTCAATTTCCCTTCCACCATCATTGGGCAAGGCTTGCACGGAGCTCTATGCCTGTGAAAGCTGGTGTAGGAGTATGGAAGAAGAGGGATTAAAGTGCTTCACTCCAGCTAAAATATTGAATTTGTGCCTTGCTTCAGGCTAGTGCAGAGTTTCTTAGTGAACCCAGATGTACATGTGCCCCTGGTCATGCAGCAAGGGGAAGCAGAGGTCTCTGAAAATCCACTGTGACCTAATTGTAGAAATTAATGTGCCTGAGCCATGATTGTTCAATTGGCTATCTTGCCTCAGTGCCCACCGGCTCTGTAAGGGCTGCACACAGCAGGAATCAGGAAGCAGCCAAGAGCCATTTCTATTTGCTGGTAGACCTGAACTAGGTCCTATTGTAGAGTGAGGAAGTGAGATGAAGGGGAATATTTTTGTTTTACTGAAAGTAAATGAATTTAGTGTTATCTTTTCTAAAGCAGGAAGAATTTTTACCTGAGATCATTAGAGGTTGCATCTACATTGCGCAAAGGACAGCAGAAGGGTCTTCTGTTCTAAAGGCAGGAGCTGCCCTGTTTCTGTGGTATGTCTATCTGTAGAATAAAACCTCTGAGAGATGATTTATCAGCAAGGTTTCTGCATTTGTTGCTTGGGCATACAGCAAACAATGCCTTTGGCTCTTTGAACAAGTGGGGCACATAGGATCAGATGGCAACTGGAGTGCCTGGACCACATACCTCCTCTGTTTCTGAGACAGCGCAGCTGCTCTTACTGTCCTGCCTTGATACTGGCTATATCTTGCAATTCTACTCCAGGTGTGTGTTTCCATTCCTGGTGAATATCATAATTTTTTTTCTTTCAGAAGCTAAAACCAGAAGTTACCTGTCCATCACAGTCATAGAATCATAGAATCATAGAATCATAGAATCACAGAATCATAGAACAGTTAGGGTTGGAAAGGACTTTAAGATCATCAGAATCAAAGTTAAGGTATGAGTTTCTGGAGCTTCTTCCCCAAATGTGCAGTCCTTCTTCACTGACACAGCCCCCACTAACTCAGTCAAGCAATTTAGCTGTAAATTAAAGATCCCTGCAATTTTCCAGCACTTCATTTGTGGATCAGTGTCCTGTGGGAGAAGATTATACACCATAGTCATAAATACAGCCTATATCTCCGATATTTTTCCATAGTAGAGGCATGAATTGACACATTGAAACACAGTAATACACGTCTGAAATGAAAACAGCTTACCCATCCTGATGGAGTAAGTGAAAAAGTGTACTTTTGTTATAGAAGAGTTAATGAACCAGAATTAGTCACAGAGCATCTTCCATTTCTGCTCCGGGAATTGTGCCAGATTAGATTGGGGCCCTCTCATATACTTGCTTGTTCCTTTACAACACGGCACTGGGAACCTGCCCAGCAGCAGGATACTGACAGTGTGTCAGCCACACACTGTACTGGGCAAAGTGTAATGGCTGGAGATTTTATAAGCAGTGAGTGAATTGGAGGGATGGTGAAAGCAAATAGGTCTAGAGCACAGAATAGCAAAGCTTTCTAAAAGTTAGTACAGGATTTTTTCTTAATCAATGAAAAGTCAGATATGACTATTTTTTTTATTATTTTATAATGATGGGGTTTTTTATTAAAATAAGCAGTCTAGCAATTTCTTTAGCTCTTAATGGAAATTATCTTTGTTAATGTCTCTTTGTGGCAACTACAGCTGAAGATTTCAAGTACTTGGCTGACCAACAAGAACCTCAGAGTGGAATTTATTATGATCAGGCTGTAAACAGAAGCAACACAGACTGATCTATTTTCATTTCCCAAACAGAGAAACACCAAGTGCTGTTCATCTGGCATAGTGAATGGAAAATAATGGAAATGGAAAGCACATTCTGAGTTGTAATTGAATAACTCATTATCTATATCACTGGAAAGTAAACTCAGTGTTCATGGGCTGTTTTGGTTTTTAATATATGCTTAAAACTGACAACATCCCCTGAAAGATCAAGTCTACCATTGTGTTCAGTCCCAGGTGCTCTTCAGCAGCAGGGACCCTGCAAAACACAGATGTGTTTCACTGAAGCAGCCAATGGGATTTAAGTGCTTTGCTAAACTGGAGCCGTAACTGGACCTGAGTTCATAGAAATCGCCTTTCCCAGCTGTAACAGTAGCTGTCCTGACAGAGAGGGGTGTGAGTCCTGCAGGGACTTCAAATAAAGGTGTTACCTCAAGTAAGAATCGTAAGCAAGGAAATACAAGTAACCTTAACCCCAAACCCTGCTTCTTTATGTGAATAGCATCCTCTAACTAATAAAAGTGAGGAGAAAATATGTTCCAGTTTGTAATCTGCACCTTTGATCTTACTCTATTCCCCTAGTCTCTTAATATTGGTTGTCTTTCCCTCAGTAACAGGATGGAAGTTAATTTCCCTTGTTGAAATAGGGTAATGAAAACAGGGATCTTGCGAATTCACATTCATAAATCTAACTATTGGCATGCAAATATTTACAAGCAAATATTTACTTTAATACTGTAAATTCTTCCTTTCATATAAATACCAATCATCTGTAATGTTTGCTCAACAGATGTACTGCAGAATCCACACTTAACAGTCCTTCACAGGAGGTATGTTTATTAAATATGGTATTCACCTTAACACGTGCTTGAATTGTAGGATGTAAAATATCCTTTTAGACAATGCTCAAACATAGCATTGGGAATCTAGGCTTCAGCCCTGCTCAGCTGTTGTTTTCCTTTAATTATTTTGTCTGAATTCCAGCTCAGTCTCACTTCTTCATCTGCAGAATGGTCAGTTTTGCCATTTCCAAATTCCATAATGAGTTTTATCCCCTGACCACCTGTGTGAGGCAGAAAAGATCCTAACCTTTTGGTACCATAAGCCACAGAGCTGCAAGGTAAAGAAGCTCAGTTGAATTCCAATGGGAGGTGTTTGCTCTTCTGATGTGCCTTTCCTTGGAAAAATACAGATTTAGAACTCCTAATCAGAAGGGTGGGAGCATGAAAAAGAGGAAAATGCTTGCTATGACAATAGTTGTCAGAGTCCATTCTGCTTCAGGAGGAGAAAAATCATTACTTAGAGGACATATGCATAAGGGACTACACATCAGACTCCCAGCCTGGAAAAATTTTACTGGGTCAGGGCTTCAGTTTTTCAGGAAAAGTTTTACAGAATATGAAACGCCTTGAAAGCTGCTTCATTTCTGGATGCCAGCATAGTTCTCATGTTCACCAGATCTTAGAAGGTTGATGTTGACTAGGAACTTCTTCAGCTCTCAGATCAAAAGCATAAGCTGGATTTTCTTTCAGACTTCCAAAACCTAACTTTCATTCTAACACTAAACTGATGCCTAGTCTGAAATAGGGTACAAAGATAGCAGGGTTTGGTTAGGAAAATTTCCAAGAACCTTGTTCAAAATTCACATTTATACATTTTCTGTGAAGCTCCACTTGGCCCTTCATAATTTAAACTGGCATACTCCTTAGGGGCTCCTAGTAGTGAAAAATAAGTAACTGACAGAATTGCAGTGCTGGAAGTGTTATAATGATCATGGACCAAGCATACACCATTCTCAACCTACGTTTCATTCTCTTCAGACATAAAATTAGGCTCGCATGCCTGAAAGGACATTTGTTGTTTTTTCCAGGAAGCTTACACTTCTGCTTACAAACCTTGTCCTGTTTGTTTGACATTCTCACCACAGCATGCAGGAGCAGCAAAAGCTGGCTGCCACCAGTATCTAGCAGTCTGATTTAATGGCCTGGGAGGTTGGGCTTGTGCCCCCATGACCAACTTCACTACGGTTCCTGTATTTCAGTGGTTTCCCAGTTCTTTCTGCTCTCTTTTCCCCTTTTAGCCATATAAACGTCTGACCCTGGAGATCATAAGCATATTTCAAAGGTTTTCAGTGCTCAGACCTAATTGATGCTGTCACAAACATTCAGGACAATCTCAGCTTATTGCTATCTAATACACTTATCAGAAGAGAATAACTCCAAGGGTAATATTAGTCAACCTACAAATTGATAGGAGATTTTTCTGTAGCCTCAGTGCTATTCATTCGTCTCTAAAAATTATCTTTGAAATTGCCTTTGTAGCAGTCTGGTTTCAAGATGTGACAGAACAAATCTATGGAAGAAAAGAACCTGTTTTGTGTTATTAGCTATATTCCCCCTGCCTCAGGGAGGCTGTCTGCCATAGACCACTGGGAGGATATTCTGGAGGAGTGTCAGTAGGTATCTGCTTCAGTCTTACATTACTCATTAGGAATCTGCTTGCTTTTGAGCACTATAACACAGGACACAAAGCTGGGCTGTTCCTGCACTTCCGTATAAAAAGGCAAAAAACAGCAGTAAGGTGGAAGGGTTCCTGATAGCAAAAACCAACCAAACAAAAAGAATGGGATTATATATTTGTAAAGACATCAAAATCTGAAAAGGCTTTATGAATGTAGTTTGAGCACAAACTCCTGAGAGAGGAAAAGAAAAGAAAAGAAAAGAAAAGAAAAGAAAAGAAAAGAAAAGAAAAGAAAAGAAAAGAAAAGAAAAGAAAAAAGAAGTAAAAAGAAATAATTCAGAAAAACAAAAAAAGAAAAATGCAGGACCATGAAAGATTGCTGTGAGCACTCCTAGTGAAAACTAGGATATGGTCTGTGTAGATGCTGCGTAACCCCATGCTGGTTGCTCTGAGATACCTGAAGATTGAATTCTGTCAGATCAGTATAAGAAATGTGCTTGCAATACAATGTCAACACTTACTGTAATAGGCAGCAAAATGCTACCAAGCAAAATCTAACTAAGTATTGCCATTTTGGATTTGAGTACAAATATGTAAGACATTTTATGGTATGCCACAGGAGAGGAATATGGTCTCTGCAGCAGAGAGTATTTTTTTTCTTAGCCATAATGCAACCTACTAATCTCCATTTGCACTTATGTACTTTTAAATTTTAAAAACAAAGAAACCAGAAAATTGTAAGGTCTTATTCTCTGTATGTGCCATGTAGGGATTTTCAAACACAAGAATCTGAACCCAGGAATTCCAGGAGCAGGCACAGCAAGCCTGGAGAAAAGAGATTCCCTTCCTGCACCATGTGTTTGTTCTGAAATGGATGGCTCCTCTCTTCAGACTCAGAATGATAGAAATACTGATGAAAGAAAGCAAAGATGAGCCAAATTAATTTTAAGCTCTGACATTTACAAAGCTATTTTGAAGATAAAATATGAATAGGCTTCATGTGTTGAAAGAGTTGCTGTCTCCTGTGTCAAGTTTTAAAGTCCATGTCACATCCCTTTTCAAGTGCCTTTTTTAAAAATGATGCCTAAGACTTAGCTTGGTCTTGTCAGTCTACAATACAGGGAAGCCCCTATAATACAGGTTCTTCTTACTCTGAAAAATAAAAACAGAATGTCAGCAGGTTTTATTATTATAGCTCTAGGGAACTAAATTGGAATTTTTTAAGTTAAAGGCATCAGACCATTAAAGCATATCTGTTTATGGTTATAGAAAATGGAATATAAGATCTTTAGCATATACTGTATTCATAGTGTCATCAAGATGTTCATTTCAGATCTGGAAGGTTTATTAAGTTGCCTTTATGAGTTGAGGGTGCAGTCACATGTTTCAGAAGCAAGGTCATTTCAGAAGCCAAAATGCCAAGTAAGGGGATAAGCATATTCCAAAAGCAGTTTTTAACATGATATCTAATTTCATTTAATATCTCATCACATATCACTGACTCAGAGAGACGTCTTTTTTCATGGATATAAATTCACACTGTAATCCCAAATACAGTTAGCACTTGTTAGCAAATCTCTGCTTTATTCAATAGGGAGCTCATTTATCTTCCTATTCAGAAGAATGAAATAAGGGGATTCCATTTTCCCTTTTTTATTTTGTTTGAGACTTCATATTCTACATTGGAGAGAAGGGAATTATTTAGGTCAGGAAATAGAGTCAGAGCTACAGATTAATCAATCACGCCCCATGTCCTGATATTGCAACACACACACTGATGTCATTGGGAAATGATGAATGCCACGTCTGCATGTAAAATTCACAGGCAATGTCGGGAACCCATTCCACAGCTATTTTGTGGTTATCTTCGACTCTGATTGATACCATCTTCTCACTGCTTCCTTCTGTAGTCTCTTGTGCCGTGTGAAGGAAGGGAGCTTACACTTCACTCTCACTAAAAGATGGGGATTCCAGCTTATTCTCATAGACTCCTTCGAAGCTAGGTCCAAGAGGAAAAAAGATGACATTTCAGATCTAAAGTTTGCCCAATTTCAGCAGTGTTTACTCAGGCAATTTTGTTCTGACATGTTTCTCCTTTGCTCAGGGTACCTAAGAGCCTGTCAAAGTCCACATGCCACAGGACATGACTAATGTCCTGTTTGCTTTGTCTGAATATTAAATGTGTGCTCATGCAACAGGAACAAAAGACCACACACATTAAACCACTAGGCACTAGAACATCACTAGAAGAGTTCACTACTGTCCTGGGCTCATCTGTATCAGTTATTTTTCTCCTTCCTTGTAGCCGGTAAAGACCTGCGTTTCAGATTTAGTCCGAGAACAATGCTGACAGCACACCACTGGTTTTAGTTGTTGCTAAGTAATGCTTACTCTGATCAAAGACTTTTCAGTCTCTCATGCTTTGCCAGTGAGGAGGGGGATAAGAAGCTGAGAGGAAGCAGAGACAGGACACCTGACCCAAACTACCCAAAGGGGTATTCCATACCATGTCACATCATGCCCAATATATAAACTGGAGGAAGTTATCTGGAATTGGGCTGGGTATTGGTCAGTGGGTGGTGAGCAATTGCATTATGTATCACTTGTGTTTATTGGGTTTTTTTTCCATTCCTTTTTTAGTTTAATATTCTCTTCCTTTGTTATTTCCAGTATCATTATTATTAGTAGTAGTTGTAGTAGTAGTAGCTTTATATTATACTTTAGTTACTGGACTGTTCTTATCTCAACACATGGGGTTTACACGTTTTTGATTCTCCTCCATGTCCTGGGTGGAGATGAGGGAAAGAAGGAGGGTGAGTAGCTGCATGATTCTGAGTTACTGTCAGGGCTTAAACCACAATAACCCCCAAAAATTACCACACTTAGGTGAGGAATGGCAGGGGAAAAAAAAAAAACAAACAAACAAAAAATCAAACCCTGTTTAGTTAAAAATAACATTCGCTCAATTCATGCCTCCCCCCCCCCCAAAAAAAAAAAAAAAAAAAAAAAAAAATTAAAACTAAATGAAAAGGCTAGGGGAAAAATATCTGACAAAGAATTTTATTTTTCCCTTAAAACAATGAATCTGTCATTTGGGGTGAGAAAGGATCAAATGCTGGAAAAACACATCAATCATTTCATAGAGATCCTATCCTCTTCTGTTGATGAGTGCTACATGTAGTGACTTGAGCACAGAGATGGTGTGAGCAGATGGACAACAATCAGGTCTTTTAGCCAGATCATGCAGCCTTGCAGGAGAGAGGTTGGTACGTTTGCACTCCAGATAGCTGATCCTCATCTATCCACCCAGATGAATATATACATTAAAATGTAAATTTAAAAATTGTATTTATAAGTGTTAAATGAAGTCATCTTCATCACCTAGTGGATTTAGTTCTGTTCATGTGGTGAAGTCAGGTCATATCATCACAAGCTGCTTATATATCCAGTCACTGGAGAGAACCGCAGCACACAGCAAACACTTTACAAAGTACTGTAGAAAAATTAGGGTACAAAAGGCAGGCCATGAACTCACAGGACAATTAATCCAGCAAGCAGTGCATTCATTACATGTACCAAATGGTCTCTAACAGAAAATGGCAAAAAGGAGTGTGTTCAGGAGTATTAATGAGAGCAGCGCTGAATCTCTGAAGTCCAAATATTTGCTGCTTACCAGCATGACATCTTTCAGAATCCAGAGTACCTTTGGATATGACAACCAAGTCTACAATAAAATTATTAAACATGCTTTGAGGGATGTGGAGAGGCAAATCACTCCTGGAAATTGAGCACTGCAACATGTCTGTGGTTCTGATCTTCCTGAATTTTATGAGAAATAACTTATTTTAATTACTGCTTTTCGAAACCAATTTCAAACATTTCTCCAAAATACTCAGGCTGCTACAGAGACTCATGTGCATAATGAACATCTGCAGTAAAACTGCTTTATTATGGGTTGTTTGATGATGTTTATTGCATGCCCATTGGTTTTTGGAATGGCATTAGTGAGCAGCATTTTGAAAACTGATGCTAAATTTTGCCGTGGCAAATTAGTGTCAACCAAGAACATATTAGCAAATAAAAGAGTGCATCTGCTCTGAATAATGCTTTTTCTTTGTATCATGATGGTGATTGAATGACTGTAATAAAGAAATGATACATATACTGTATCCCCCAAACTACATTAAAAAGCTGTGACAAGTAATCAGTAATGCAGCAAGGTAGACAACTGCATTGCACATAAGTGCAGGACCCCGAGGGGTTTTCTTTGCATGTATGACAACACCATGCACAATACTCAAATGCAGTGCACTGGAAATTGTTTGCTGTCTCCCCTGCCAATACTTTTTTGTTTCAACTATGTTCCATCTGTCCTTATTTCCTGGATATCTCTTTGTCTGAGTTTGTTCCTCCTTTCCTCCCCTCTAAATTAATATCAATTCCAGGCCAGGGCATGTAGACTCCCTTGATGGTAATTACAATAAAACTTTAAGAAAAATTTCTCTGAGATATGGATAACAACATATGGGGACAGTTTGTTTTATGTCTCATTTTTCATACTAATGTGGTTATTTTATAGGGCTGCATCTCATCTCCTGTCTGACTAATGCCTGATTTGTGTCTCATTCAAATGAGAAGTTCCTCAGGTTGACTAAAGAGTCTGATGTTTCGGTAAATATTTTCTTAACATTGCTCAGTAGTGAATGAGCTCCTTTTCTCAATTCTCTCGATTTCACCATCTCGTAGGCAGTTCAGGTGTAACTAAAATGCCGTGATACACATATGAATTTATTTTTTTCTTAGGAGGAAATCCTGCGATTCAAATCGTTCATATGGTTTAGGTTTTCATACCTCTAGAATGACACTCTAATGCTTGATGCTCACAGTCAGTTGGCAGACTCCTTGTGGGTGTCAAAAGTGTTGTCTTGAGCTAAAAGTCTGAGCAAGTACATTTCCTTGAGGGCAGTGCTAGGCACAGCAAAGATGTCATCCAGTGCAACTGCTTGGGACATGACATTTTTAAATGGGGCTTTGCGATGAAATTTCTATTTCTAATTACTGGAGTAGAAAGAATTGTGGGGAATGAGGATGGAGGGAGAGAAGATGTCCATTAGGAATTTAGAAAACAAAGGATTCTTTTTTTCTTCAAAATTCTCAGTTTAGACAGCTGCATTTTCAAATGCAAGATCACTTTTAAAGGAAAAAAGATCTGTCAGAAAGATCATTTAGAAATTCAGGTGAAACACCTCAAAACCATTCATGTGAAATGATTCAATGAGTCACATCTGTGTTTGGGGACACAATTTCAGGTTAAGCACATTTGCAAGAATTTCACTTTGTCTCGCCATGAGTTTGGAAATACTTTTAATCTTAAATTTTGTTGGAAGAGAGAACTGTGTGCCAAAATCTATGTCCGAGAAAGTTCATTCTACAAATATTTTCATGACTATAAACGGTACAGCTTTGCCAGCAAAGTATATCCAGGAAAACTGAATGCTGGAATGAACTCCCTGATGAATGTTAGGGAGATTACAAGTGTAATTAATAAAGGTCAGGTCTCTCTATATAAGTTAATATATTGTAAAGCCTTTCCTCTTACAAAGTTTGCAGTACTACTGCTCACATGGTAGCAGATTACTGTTAGGAATTTTTACATCTTGACTGCCAGCTATGATCACAAAGATGAAGTCTCTGTGGAAAGCTGGTGGCTGGCTGGTTCAGCATAAGCACTCCCTTCCCCAAGAGCTGCCCACCCGTATTTGTATCCTCTTAAGTCTCAGTCACCACAGCTTGATTGGCTGAGGTGGGATTTCCCTGGCAAGTGACACATCCCAAGATTCAGGCTGTGGTCCAAGATGAGACTTGAATGCTCTTAGCAAAACTTATGTAGGATTTAGCTGCCAAAAAGGACAGTACTCAAAATTCCTGCCTAGCTACCACCTTGTGCAGAGTGTTATTCACCCTTAACTTTACTGGTGCCTGCTCAAAAGACCTTCCCTGGGGGAAACAAATGCACATCACCGGAATCCAACTCCCTTCTCCAATCTCACTTTGTTCCTTTTGACTTCCTCACTTACCCTTTAACTTCATACTGGGCAGCAAGTCACTGTCAGTAGAATGGAGGACAAAGATGCTACCCCAACTCCTCTCCTTCACAGCTTTATTAGTTCCTGGGAAAACTTGATCTTTGTTTTTTATGTTTAAGCTACCTAGAGTGTGATCTATTGGGCACCTCATCAGGACAAGTGCACTTGGGTCCTATATTCAAAAATTATCTCAAAAAGACAAAGATCCTGCATAGCAGAAGACAAAAAATATGTGTGTCTCACTTTCCAGCAACTCCTGTAGCAGCAGGCTTTAGCATGAAGAGTTAAATATGACCTCCTCTTTCTCTGACAGTACTTTAAAAGGATAATAAGCCATTCACCCAAAACAATCAACTTGGCACATAAATGAGGAAGGAACTGGGTTATACATCCTGGCTTTACATAGTGAATTCATGCCTAGCTGTAGACACCAAATCCTGGAGAAACATGGGATTTCAGACATCTAGTACTGGTTAGTAATGACACCTGGAACCTCACGATAGACAGCAGAAGGTGAGCAGGGAAAAAAACAGTATGAAATTGCCACATGGACAGGCTCAGCACAATCAGATGGAGGTCCTTTGTCACCTGTGGAATAGACCATGACACTTATAGCTGACAAAAGTTTGTATGGATCTAAAATACAGGAAGACAAATTCACAGAATTAAATCAGTTAGGAGGTACTTGGCAAAGAGATACTACCTCTGAGCTGATGATACTTGTGAATCCGAAGACTGCACCAGGAACTTGCCACTGCATATTTGCCTCATTCTTACATACTTTTCTGCTACATTTCACTGAGACAGGCATTTAGACTGGGCAAACCTTTAACTTGGTGATTTCCCAGCTTGTCTGCGCTTCTTTATCATATTTTAAAATGCCTTTTACTTCGCTTTAAAAAAGAAGACATCATCTTTTCATCCAGACTTTGCCTTTCCTGATTACCAATGACTGTGTTCAACTAGGACATCAGCTCTTGGACTCAGGAAGTTTAAAATTTGGTGTGTTATAATACAGACAACACTGACTGAGTGAAACAAAAAATAGATCATTGAGTTTTATTCTTTCTTTCAAATACAAATTAACTCTTAAAATGACTTGTTCAAGACCTGCTAGTGATTTTAATGGTAAAAAGCACTGTCAATCCTAAATGTCCTAAATGGGCACTAGTCCTTAACCTTTTTGTTTACATGTCATTTATAAGCTACAGCAGAAATAATTTGTTTTTCTCATACTTCAGATATCTCCTATTTTTTTAAAAAATAGGCTTCTTAGAAACTTCATGTTCCTACGTGCGTGAACCTTGCTTTAGCTACAATGCGTACAATGATACTAATGTTAAGTAGAATGTGGAAGCAGTAACTCAGCTGCTGAATCTTCATGGTGTGCTGAGCGGTCCCTGATGCCCAGGGAACTTTTGAATGCTGCATCGCTGGCAGTGTTCAAGGCTGGGTTGGACATAGCCTTGGGTAGCATGGTTTAGTGTGAGGTATCCCTGCCCATGGCAGGAAAGATGGAACTAGATGATCTTAAGGTCCTTTCCAGCCCTAACTATTCTATGATTCTATGTGGGATAAGCTGTGCAGCAGACTGCTCTTTCTCTTCTACTGATAAAGACCTCATTTCCAGATCATCTCCTGTGATGAAGGAGATATTTTCTCATTCTTTTCTTTCTTTTTAACCCAGGGAGAGATTGGGAGCCAAGATATATTTTCATTAGCTGGGTGAAGCTGCCACATAGCCAGCAAAGGGTTAAAGAAAAACAAACACTCTGTCAAGATGTTCCTAAAAAACTCATGCCGATGAGCACATGGGAAGCTCAGACAGCCAACCTTCTGTTAAGTATGTGACAGAAATTTCCCATCTCGAGGTAAGGAAGATAGAGGCACTGATAAATTATGTTCCCCATGAGTGTTTCTAAGGCATACTTACGCATTTATATGAGCTAAAAAATTAGCACTTTGAATTGTTATGGTTACATTTGCAGTAAAGTGTAAGTGTTTGCAGTTTTTCAAAAGTTTGCCTATGATTTGTCATGCAGTTCATCCACTGAGAAGAAAATTTACTTGCTGTAAAATAGTGAAAAAGAACAACAGTTACAAGAGAACTATTGCAGACTCTACCCAGAATACTATTTCTGGAAGAGATGATAATTCTAGAGATGAAAAGACTTAAATGAGAGCTCCAGGCTTCACATTTATCCCTCACCTTTAGAAAGATTTAGGCCTAATCCTCATTGCACACTCAGCAACGATAATGGAGAATCTGCACATATCAGCATCTGTCTCTGCCCCTCAGCTGTGTGAATCAGCTTGTAAATCAAGGCTCAGCATTGTAACACACCTGAAATAAGGTTAGGGTTTCTTTGATGATGACAAATTGCTCTAGCAATAGTAGAAAAGATGTGGTAGCCTGGTCTCAGAAATTTTTAGTTAACTATATATGCATGTACTTAAGTATTTTATGCATGTGCATGCATATTTAGTATATATGTGTATATGCGTAAGCATACATATATGCATATGTGTATATAATGTATGCAGGTTATATATTTAAATTAGGTAGCCCCATTACTGTAAGAAGTGTGAAGAAGGCTGAGCTCTGGCAGCCCTGGGCAGTGATGATATGAAGAGTTCCCCTTTCTCTCTCTTCAACATAGATAACTGAGGAATACACCTACTGTAGACAGCCCGGTAGCAATTGCAAGGGATTTTGAATTGGATAATCAACTCTCATGCATGCAACAAATTACATGCTTTTTCTATATCTACACCGCACAGATGTCAGGAAGGAAAAAAAACCCAAATCAAATCACAATCTCTGACTGAGGGAAAATGTTTCCCACTTCTTAGTCCACATGTCAGAGCTTGGCATCCCCATCCTTACCCTGACACTCATGTGAGCAGGGGACTGATTCAGGGTCACTGAGTTTCTCTTAAAATCTCGGCACTGAGGAAGCCACAGATCTACAAACTTATTTCAATCCCTACTCTCTTTAATAGGTACTCTCTTTCCTGCCAAGAAAACAAGCACAGAAGCTATCTTGTACTGATACACCAGCAACACTGCTCAGTTCTTTACCTAAGGGCTGATCAGTCACAAATGCTGCTATCATCACTCTGTAAACTAGGACAAAGCCCAGGAATGGTAAATTAATGTGTCTAAGGTCACACTGAAGTCTGGATCATAGCAGAGAACTGAAGATACATGAACCTAATGGCCACTGACCCATTCTTCCCTTACTTGCAGTCCTCAGAAAAAGAACTTAAATACCATGGGGTGTCAGGTAACGTGCACTGGGTGTGCGTGTGCATTATAAGAATAAATTGCCATCAAAATCTGACATAATTTTGAGTGCTACAACTGTGTGGATGGAGTTTGAGGCACCATATAGCAGCATATCAAAAGTGTGCAATGGCAAAAAAGACAAAGCTTTTAGTTTTAAATCCTGCAGTCAGTCAGACTGAAAGCTGAGATTCCACTCCTCAGCTCAATCAATCAGAGTAACTTTTTTGGCTTTACCAGTTGTGTTTCTATCCTGATGAAGATGCTGACCATCCATTTAAAGCAATTCAGTAAATGATTCTTCCCTTCCTGTTGCAGTATCCTCTGAAAAGTCACATACAATTGCTTCAAATTGAGATTTCTTTTCAGTGTCCTTGTCACAAGAACTGGTTTCTTAAAAGCTGTAAATTGGTTTTGGGTGGAATATCTCCATCTAGATCTAGTGGCTATTTGCTCTTTCAAGATGCTCTGCACATCCAATAGCAGGACAAGCTGAGTAACATGTATTGATTATACAGAGAAAAATCACTAAAAAAACCATTTAATTTCTTTCAATGACTTATTTGCTAAGGGCTTTTTACTTTCATTTTGTAGGTGTAGGGCAAAGGTGGAAGTGCTTAATTTGCCTGATTTCTGTTAAACACTAAACATTTTTACCGTGCATCACAAGAACCCACGTATCTCCCATCAGATACTGTAAACACTCAGAATAGGATGCTTTATGGGATAATGTCTTTTCTAGGAAGAGCAAGGTAAGAAGTTGGTACCTTATTTTCATATTACTTGTTTAAAAAGGCTGGAAATGCACAGGGGCAAATGTTTTAAGGAGATAACAATGCCTGGGAGGGAGAGGTGGCTTGAGGGTAAGAGTATTGAGTTCCACTGTTACTAACTATTCAGCAGAAAATGGCCTAAGATTGAACATGTCCTTTTATGGCAGTTGTAAGAGAGAAAATCCTTCACAGGGAAAAGGCACTGCTACGAGAAGAACTGATTTAGTGGCAAGCAGTTTTGCCTTCCTGGGCTGCTTCTTTCTGAGCAAGCTACTTGTCCACCTCTAAACCCATCACCTGCTAACACAAATAGTCTTCTCATTAGGGCTTGCACAATAGACCCTGATGCTGAAATTTAATCAGACCTTTAAGGGCAGTTGGCTGAATTGCCACATACAGTGTGCTGATACTGCACCTTTAGTTAAAACCAAAGGTCACTGTTTTGTCTTTGTTGTCTACTAATATGATTTTGAATATTACTGCTTTCAGCTAGTACTATTTACACTGGGTGATTGGCTAGACTCATTAAAGTGAATGAATGGCAGGAGATGACATCATTTACATTTAATTGTCTTGTTTATCAGCAAAGTCTGTACAGTTTTTTTAATAAAGGGCAGGGGACAACAAAGGCTATATTTTTATTCTCTGACTTCTCTTTGACAAGTGTCTAGGATGCTGTTGACATTTATTGTTTGCAAATGAGATAATCAAATAATGCTTTGTTTTGCAATTATTTTTTTTTCTTCCCAGTAAGTTGCAGTCTTTTATTGCTGTTATTATCCCTGAGTGTTTATGAACAGTTACTTTCAGCTTTCTAGCAGACTCCTTCCAGGATTCATAACAACTGTCACATGTTCAGCTTGCTCATATTGATCTTGCTTGCACTGTAAGAAGACACACTAAAGCACCAACTTTACTGTTACAAGAACAGGGTCTAATCATAGTCATAAGGTATGCCTTTAGTGAACCAGGGCATTCCAGCTTAAAAAATCAGATGGTCAATATTTCATGGGGGAAAGGGGAGTGGGGTAGTGGTGTTCCTTTTCTATCTATGATTTCTCGACAATACAAATTAAGCATGCAACCCATCACTAATTTTGCATTGTTTTGTTTTGGTTTTTTTTTTTCCCATCCCTTATGTGATTAAAATGCAAATGTTTTGATTGGCTGATATGTGCAGATGTCATATTTCTTCTTCATATGTCCTCACAGTAGAACTATGTCAGCTCTTGGCTGCCAAATCTCCTGCTCCAAAGCTTCCCCATTATGTCTCAATTGCAGTCCACTTTTTTCTGTATTTTCTACCCTCATACTGCAGGGTGTAGCTTTGCTAACTACTTTTTGCATTTACACATTCAGTTCAAAGTGTTTAACTTTCCCACAATAAAACCAAGCATGCCGTTGCCATCTATCAATCCTACTCCTTAAGCCTAATTCTTATTTGACTTTTAATTCTGTCTTCAAGGAATTGTTCTGTGGTCAAAGATATATCAGCCTATTTCCCTTTCCATCTTGAGAAGTGGTTGGCCTTCAGAGCAGGTCTGTGGAGTGTTTTGCATTTCAATACATTGTGTGCTTTGCTACCTGTCACTTATTCATTCAAATGCTTGTTTGGTGAGGGAAGCTGGTATTAAAGATATTAAAGAGAAAGAAGAAAATGAAGATATATAAGATTCTAAATTATTCAGACAGCGACACCTAAGGCGGACTCTGGGTTTATGTGATGCCTATGCTCAAGACAGAGATAAAGGATGGATTCTGCCTATTTAACACTAACCTTTCAGGAGTGGGGAAGTGGGTCCTTCTCACCATCAGCTGTGTAATGACTTGGAGTCCAGAAGCCAGTCTGAACTGCTTGTAGCTGTCTTTGACTTAGATGTGCTAAGAAATATCTGAGTCCATCTTAGGCTTCCACAGTCGGTATATTGGTAAAAGTATTAAATCCTTTGGACCCTTTCCAAACTTCCCAAAGATTTTCTTTTAACTTCTGATATAAAGAAGGAAGAGTTTTCTTTCTTCCTAAAAAATAAAAAAAATAAAAAAATGAAAAGGAACTGTGTGCTTAGGAGTGAAAATTTAAGTCTTTGGGAGGGACCAGTCCGTGATTGTTTTGTGTGCTTTGGTCTCAGGCTTCACCTGTTTTGCTGAGAAGCCCAAGGCAGCGATAGAAATATAGCTGCTGCTTATATTCATGCCTGTATTTAATGTAGGTGATAATGTACTGATGCACTGCTCACCTCTTGAGTATAGATGACATTTTCTATTCAACACCCAATATGTATTTTGGATTTGATTGTCTGCTCTGATTTTATACTTATGTAGCTTCAGTGGAATTACACTGACATAGATTCACGAATCACAGAATGAATCATAGAATAGTTTGAGTTGGAAGAGACCTTAAAGCTCATCTAGTTCAAGCCCTTCTGCCATAGGAAGGGACACCTTCCACTTGACCAGGATGCTCTAAGTCCCACCCAATCTAGCCTTGAACACTTCCAGGGATGGAACATTCATAAGTTCTCTGGGTAATCAGTTCCAGTGCCTCACCATCATCATAATGAAGACTTTTTTCAT
Organism: Psilopsiagon aymara; assembly: GCA_024733675.1. NCBI lineage: Eukaryota > Metazoa > Chordata > Aves > Psittaciformes > Psittacidae > Psilopsiagon > Psilopsiagon aymara. The sequence goes on from JANRGW010007466.1 coordinate 25,272, forward strand.
GTCCATGAGTCCATGTGAAACGGCAAACATAAATTCTTTCATTTGCAGCAGGACCAGTGTACAATGACAGGTGTATATTTATATAAATTTCATTTCCTCTTGAAGAAACAAAACACCTGTCACAAAAATTATTGTGCTGTTCATAAACAGTGGGTAAAACTAGTTGCCAGAGTACCAAAGAGCTAATCCCAATGGGCCCCTATATTTCGGGTGTTCTTAAAATAGCCCATCATTTCTTAGCTGGTATTATGAAACAGTAGCAAGAAAAACAAGCAGGGTACTGCTTTACTTCTGTCTAATTACTCTGGCAGACAAAGGTGTGAAATGATTAGCCAGTAACATATGGGAAGTAACATATGGAGAAGTTCCCAGTGCGAATTCTTTTTATTCTAGGAGTATTTTATCATTTAATTTAAGGGCATTAACCCATGGGTGAGCCTCTGCCTGCCACTCTATCACTTGCTTTCTTGCGCTTACCAAACATATTCCTAATCTTAATGATGCTTTCTTCTGCTTACTTGCAAACAGTGTAAATAATCTCCTGGCCTGATGCTGATGACACTGGAGTCATACTTCGATATGGAGCCCGATTTTCACATGACAGCCATAAAACTGAGAATTTACTGTTTGGGTACAATCAGAGGCCTTAACAATGTGGGTCATACCTGTCAGGCCCATAATGAAAAGAAGATGTTCTTACTTACTCTGAAAAACACATTTTTCAGTGCTCTATTACTACTGTTTCTACCTGAACACTGAAGCAGCAATTCAATTTCCTAAATATAGGCAGTGTAGGAAGACACACCCACACAAACACCATTTTTCTACTCCTGCTTTAGTCATAGCATTCCTCAGTTGGCTATGTTTAGCTTATATTTGAGGTGACTGAAATACTGGCATTAAAACAAACAAGTTTGTATTCTCTTCATCCAGCTAGTAAAGACCACAGGCAAGAGTTGCATCATTTGGTGTAATGTCCAACTTTGCATGTTCATTCATTTAATCCCCTAGTACTCTGCTTGTGCTTACTGAAACTCTGTAGCCAGCAGATAACAATGTGTAGAGTGAAGAGACAGGCAGAGGTTTCAGTTTTCAAATATGGGAAACTTAATCTCTAATCTGGATGCTCCAAATTGCCACTTAGACATGTTAATGTCAATTCTATGCACCTAAGTGCCGATTTGAGTGTCCAAATGCATGACTTGGACATCATATTAAGGCACCCATTGGGTAATATTGCTTGTTTTATCTATCTGAGTGCACATTATGCACTGTAAGCAATTATGCTCTGTTCCATATAAGTAAATCAATTCATTCAAGTAGCTTTCCAGAAGAAAGTGATTTCAGCACAGCAGAAAATATTAGAAACGAGTAGCTGGTCATGTGTCAGTGTCACACTCACCTAGGTGTCCGCTTCCCATCAACACCACATAATTTGCCAGTGCCTGAGAGCCTCAATTTACTGTAATTTCTGAAAAGTATCTTAATCTGCACACTGCCATTTGGGAAGCCTGTTCCTGCTGTTGCATTGCAGTCTGCGTGCTGTGATCCCTGATCTCAGCAGGTTATTTGGGGCTTTCATGAGCAGGCAAGGTGGGAAATGAGCTGTGTCTCTGACAGCCAGGAAGGCTGTCAGGGAATCCAGGTGCTGCTTGCCCTACCCGTTCCAAGGCACTAATGGATACCTTAAAATAGGATTCTGGGTGTCATTGTGTCTGTCCTTCCCTTCAAAACAGTGCTTAAGTAGCCGTGAGAAAATGAGACTAAATAATACCCACCATGCATTTTCTTCAACAGAGATGCCTTCAAATGCGGTGGACAGAGAGGCACAGGCAGAGACCACTTTAAACCCAGCCTTTTCCAAGCAACAATATCTAATATCTCTTTCACATCACAGGAGAGATTGTAAAATGAGGTGTGAATTGCTGCTTTAAGAGGGTGAGGAAAATGGCAGCCAGAAACTGGCAGTGCATTCTCTTTTCAGGCAAGATCTATACAGCGTGTTACCTGTTTATTTTCTTCACTCTTTACCTGACCAAAATGACCTCTTTAACATTTTTGAGGAAAGAAAAGAAGCACTGGAAATTACCGCTGAAACAAGCTTATACTGTTTGTCTGGGTATTTACTTTAGTTTTAATAGGCATTTTCTTTGTCTCAGTTGGTTTCTGAAGGCATACCATTGTTAAAGCTCTGGTCACACGGGCACCCGCACAAAGAGAAACAGCATGGCAAATGAGAAATGTTACCATTACTGCTTTCAGTACAGGGACATGTCTTTCAGTGCTGCAAACCCTCACAGCTTTGCAAGGAAACTGCCTCAGCTCCTGCAATCATGGGGCATAAATATCCTCAGCACAGGCAGTACTTTACATTCTCTTCCTAGGCAGTTAGGGTTTGGAAAGGCTTGAAATGAGAGATCCCAGCCCATGCGTAATGTCTCCTGAGCTCCCATAGGTGCTTTAAACCTGAAATCACATGTGGGCTGAAAGTGCCTTGCTTTTGAATTTCACCACGCTTACACCCACGTTGCTTCTCCTCTCCTTTGACCTAGCCAAAATTCACCTTAATTTCCTATAGCATTGTGGCTGTGAGTCTGGTGCTGGAAAAGCACTACGTATACTGTAAAGTTACTCCTGTCCTGAAAGGAGATAGAAACAAGCCAAACAAGAGGAGGATGACTGGGCTCCCTTAACAGAGAAGCCAGAGGCAAGTAATCTGTGTCCACAGCGATGAAAGAAAACTGCAGCCCACAGAATGCAGTAATGATCTCAGTATATTTTTGGTAAGGGGAAACATGGCAATCAGCATGTCTTCATAATAGAGTTCCCAGGATCCTTCTGCAAATTGCAAAGACAAGCCCATGCATAGCAAAATTATAGCTGCACATGCATGCGTGGTTACTTGCTATATGAAAAGGATATAAGGGAATATAATATATATATAAGGGAATATGATTTCATGTAAATAGTAGCCAAGCAGTAAATCTTTACATCACCTAATTTGCATTTCCTCTTGTGGAAACCAGAAAGGAAAAGATAATAAGCGAGCTACCATTCCCAAGCCTTGCTTTACTTCCTATCCTTCCTCAGAGATTTAGGGCCTTTGCTCTTCAAAATTATTTTCCTTGTATGTGCTTCTCCAATCTACGTACAGAATCAATACAATACAAATTACGTGACCTATTAGAACAAACAGTTTGGACTCTTATTATCAGACATTTGTGGCAACCAATTTTTTAGGTCAATACTCAGTGAGAAAATACTTGCCAAACACTACATTGGAAAGTTTCAGATATTTTAATTTTCTTATGGAAACTTATTATAAATGTATTTATCTAGGAACCTACCCTCTACCCAATATTCACATTAACTCCTTATATTAAACTGTAGAGAGTTTCTTCAATGCAAGTAAAAATGAGATGATTCATATTCACTGAAATCACCATGTATCTTTGGTCAATCAAACTTTCAGGTTTCTACAGAGTGTAAATAATCTTTTTCTAGAAATTTGTTTCATTTTGAAGGGATAGTACAGTAAAAAAGTGTGTTTCTTCTTATGCAGCAGTTCAAAGACAGTGCAATCCATGGAAGTTGTCCACTTCCAAACACTTACAGATAGAGGTCTGAATATCTACAAATTGAACTTAGCAGTTCAATTTTAACTAACAAGGTTCATATTGGCACTTTATGAAGCAATTTAAGAATGTGGCATTGTCTCATAGGTTTACTTAATCATTGCAGAGAATTTGATGGTTCCTGTTAGCTCTGCAAGTGCTGGCTGGGGAAATGATGTAACAAAATTGATACTGGAATGTTTTCCTATAACCTTGAACTAAAGATGCAGCCAGAGTTTTAGAAGAAAATGTGCAGAAAAGTATGAAGTTATACATAGAACATATGTGCAGAGGCTTTAAACATGCAAATGAGTATCAGTCCATGTCTCAGGGGCTAGAACCACTTTTCCCTTTGGAAAAACTAGACTACTCATTAACTTCTTTAAGGCCAAAAATTAGTCAGTGTGGAATTAAAATTATGGAAAAGTGATGAATATAATTTTTGTAACAATTATGGTCTCTCTATGAGAATTAATGAAAAGCTCCATCTTAATCAAGTTATAGTCATGTCAGCATCCTTCTTTGTCATTTTCTATTGTCATTTAAATAGTTTAATATTCCTCTTTTCCCTGCCACATTTTCTACCCTTCATATCAGTTAGTGTTGGTTTGCCTCCAATTTCCATGGCAGTTAATTAAACAGTTAGGAAAACCAGCTGATTTAGGCTTCCTGTGGCTGAAGGAGAGCAGATACATTCATCAGGAACAAACGACATATAAATGGATTGACATGCTATTTTCATAAAACTGTGGAAGACAGAGATCAAAACCGACTCTTAGGTCAACAAGTTCATCTAGCCACCAGGGCAGAATTGCTTCTAACAGGAATACGTTTTATGGTTTTAACTAATCTAGTTTTAAGAATGCCAAGTAAAGAGGCTTTCATAAAGTTGGCAATTTATTCTGATTACTCCTTTCATAAATCATATCCACCAACTCTTCTCCTTTTTTGCTATTTTTACTTCTTGCTCTTGTTGCAAGTAGCACAAATAGCAATAATTTTTTTAGATTCCAGGGAACAAGCTGTGTGAAATATAAACATTGTGTTGGGTGAAAACATTCTTTCAAAGCCTAAGAGATTGCTGAGACATCCATCAATATATGTCACACCTCATAGATTCTTTAGCTTTGCCCTCAATGAATGCTATTAATGTATTCAGAAGCAGCTTTACCAAAGAGAGCAACCAATTGCATGAGGAATTGTAGAAATGAGTCCTGAGGTCATGAGACACCTGGAGAATGGCTTAAGTAGTAGTTGCCACACTCTGGTAAAGATGATGGAGGTGATTAGGCTTTGGCCCTTAATGTTGCCTCAGAGGAACAGGAGATGGAAGGATGTGAGTGTTTCATGGTTCTGTCCTGGTACAAGGTCTATGTCCCTTGAGCAGCCTGATAAAATGTAATTGTAACTCGTGTTATCCCTCATTTACATGACTGCCCCACACACCATCTAACAGGTACCTTGTCTCATCTCCACTTCTCTCAAAAGTATAAATTTGGCATTTGGATTTCTCTATGGTAGAGGGAATGAGAGTATGATCTTATTTTGCAGGAAAGCAAGGGGGGTGTGTGTGTGTGAGTGTGTGTGTGTGTGTGTAACTTTTTGGTAAGATTTATGTTTCTGTATGTCAGATGATACATGTGTGGAACTGAGATTAATGCAATACCAACTGGCTGGTTTTCCATATGATCACAATTAATTATTGGCTAGCTTTGGATTTTAGCATTAATAGAATGCATAAATTTGTCAATGGCAATTCTGAAACTCTGTTTCTGCTGCTTCAATAAATCATGCTGTTTGTGAAAGTTCTTATTGAATGTGACTGGATGTGTAGTATTGAATTGGTTATAATCAGAAATTAAGCCATACTGCACCTAGCCCCTCTGATCTCTGACGACTGGTTAGAATACAAGAAGGGAGGTGTGTTTTCTGCCAAATTTCTATACTCAACTATCTTGAATAGGCTTCTGTAGGAGACTAACCTGTACTGACCTGCTACAGAGATCTATGTATTAAAGTAAAGTTACAAACATGCTGACAATATATTGTCTGAGTTATATCTATCCTCAAGCTATTAAACTGGTAGTCTTTTTTCAGATACTACAGTAAGGGAAGCATGCTTGAAGGAAGGACGGAGCCTTCCCAGTAGTAGAAATAAATACTTTTAAATATTTTTCTCCCCAAACTCTAAGGAGAAAAATGTTGTAATTGTTAGGTAAAATTAAATTAAAACTCAAAATCATAAAATGTAAAATGCACTTGCAAAAGATCTACATAATGCAGCACCCTTTTAAAATGAATTGATGCTTTACTGGCAGGGGAGCAGGGCAAAGGATGGGGCAGGATTCCTAGCAAGGGGCCAGTCCCAATCAGGACAGGGAGGACCTGAAAAGGGATTTTTAATCCCACTTGAAAGTGAATCAGATTAGCAGTCTTTGCTCTTCCTATAACAAATATAGCAGGAAGTAAAAGCAGACCAAAGGATTGGAGGTGTAACTGCATAGTGAATGGAGATGGCCTGTGTGTGCTCAGACACACACCAATGCAAGCAGCTCCTTAAAGCATGGCAGTAGATGCTGGAGGGTTCCACAAACACTTGCAGAAACATTGTTTTGCTTTAGTTTGGTTTGTTTTTTCTTTTTTTCTATGAGCAAGATCAGTTTTGCTCTTAAACTGTATGAACAGTTAGCTGCCATAAATCAGGAGGGCTTGCAAGAATGAAGGGACATCTAAATGTTTCTTTTGCACAGAAATACATATACACTAAAGATAACCAGATATCATTACAGTGGAAATCACAAAACAGTAATGTAGTAAAACCCACTGAATGAAACCTGCCTACATTGTCCTCCTTAAGCAATAATACACCCCTTTCTCTTATTTGTTGCTTGCTTTATTTATTTAAACTTGGAGCAGAGACTATCCTTTGCATACAGCTTAGATTTACTATGTGTGCTGACCTCAGCCAGGCTCTCTAGACATTGTTCTCACACAGCCAAAGGATAATGGCAAAATCAAGCAAATATAGCAACTGTCATAAACCCAAACTAAAAATCCAGCCCTTTCACTGTCCTTACAGTTTGTCAGAATTGTGATGTAAGTATGGAGTCCAGAAAGCTTTTTCTTATTACAAAACAGCATTTTTGTTCATCAATGAAACTGATAAAAACCTGGCTTCAAGGAAGTTACAAAGTCTTTCCCAGTCAAGATGAGGGCCACACGGTATTCAAAATTAAAAAGGACTGAAGAGTTCATTCACTACTCCTATTCATTTTACCCTAAAGAACATGTACTGATAGCATCTCAGGTATTCCCAGAGATCATTCAACAGAAAGTTCTGAGAAGTGAATTTAATTAATGAGGACTATGTGACTTTAAACAGATGACCCAGTCCTCTGAAAGTCACAGGACAGGCAGGGCCAAATTGGCTATAATACTTCTGTGGTATACATTTATAAACTAAGAGAAACAACAGACCCAGGGAACTACAGGCCAGTCAGTCTCACATCTGTGCCTGGCAAGATCTGGAGCAGACTCTCCTGGAAGGCATTCTAAGGCACATGAAAAACAACAAGGTGGTTGGTGACAGCCAGAATGGCTTCACTAAGGGGGAATGCTGGCTGACCAATTTCTATGGTGGGGCTACGGAACTGATGAACAGGGATAGAGCAATTAATGTCATCTACCTGGACTTGTGCAGTGTTCGACACTGTCTCACATGACATCCTTGTCTCTAAGTTGGAGAGACATCAATTTGATAGGTGGACCATTCACTGAATAAAGAACTGGCTGGATGGCGGCACTCAAAGAGTTGTGCGTAATGGCTCAATGTCCAGCTGGAGACCAGTAATGAGTGGTGTCCCTCAGGGATCGGTGTTGGGACTAGGCTTGTTCAACATCTTTGTCAGTGACATGGACAGTGGGATTGAGTGCGTCCTCAGCAAATTTGCCAATGACACCAAGCTGGGTGGTTTGGTTGATACACTGGAGGGAAGGAATGCCATCCAGGGGGACCCTGACACTCTTGTGAGGTGAGCAGATGCCAACCTGATGAAGTTTAACCGTGCCAAGTACAAGGTTCTACACCTGGTTGGGAGCAATCCCAGGCACAGCTACAGGTTGGGCAGAGAAGAGATTCAGAGCAGCCCTGAGGAGAAGGACTTGGGGG
>JANRGW010007467.1:0-23190 GCA_024733675.1 Psilopsiagon aymara
AGTATTGTGTGCAGTTCTGGTGTCCTCAACATAAAAAGGGCATGGAACTGCTGGAACAAGTCCAGAGGAGGCCACGAGGATGATCATGGGACTGGAGCACCTCCTGTATGAAATAGGATGAGAAAGTTGGGGCTGTTCAACCTGGAGAAGAGAAGGCTGCGTGGAGACCTCATAGCAGCCTTACAGTATCTGAAGGGGGGCTATAGGGATGCTGAGGAGGGACTCTTCATCAGGGACTGTAGTGATAGGACAAAAGGTAACAGGTTAAAACTTAAACAGGAGAAGTTTAGATTGGATATGAGGAAGAAGTTCTTTACTGTGAGGGCGATGAGGCACTGGAATGTGTTGGCCAGGGAAGTTGCGAATGCTCCATTCCTGGCATTGTTCAAGGCCAGGTTGGACAGAGCCTTGGGAGACACAGTTTAATGTGAAGCTTCCCTGCCCATGGCAAGGGGGCTGGAACTAGATGATCTCAAAGTCCTTTCCAACCTGAACCATTCTGATTAGATGATTCTACAACCAAATGGATGAAATGCTAAAAGAACACTCATTGGAGCCTGGTAGCTTGGTCTGTGGTCCCCAAACTCCTGGAGAATTTAATATGCATAACATTTCCTCCTTATTTTCCAACTTGTAATTTTTGGGCTATAAAAACTATTTCCCCACTCTGGAAGATTACACATCTCATTGGTATGTTATTGTTAGAAGAAGATGCAATAAAGAAGGATATGTTATAAAACACATAGGCGAAAAGGTTGGGTAGACATGGAAAGAGAAAAGAACACTAAACAGAGAACTAAAGCAAAGTAATTATTAGCTAGAAAGGAAAAACAGAGGGAATGATTAAAATATTGTTTACATATTTATATTTTCACAGATGATTGAAGAGCTGTTTATAATTACAGCTAAGTATGGTAGAATAATGTGAGGCTTTGCTGTAGAGTTTATCACATAACATAGTGAGATAGCAGAGAATTTCTATTAGCTGGAGAGCCTTCAAAACCTGCTGGGGCTCTGTATCCTTTAGCTCAGACATTCAAAGTTCCTGATCGGCCTACGGCTTTCTCATCCCACCTCAGTTTCTGTACCTGCAAAGCACAGACACCCTATTTCAATTTCTCTACCTATAAAGAACAAATAACTGTGTTCAGGGGCTATTGAAGTTCATCTAGATAACCTTAAGCATGCTTTAAAGTAAACACAGCTACGCACTATAAGCAGTTATTATTACATTTATCTCTCATTAAAGTGAGAAGGATATCATAGACCAGTTAAATATCTTCTTTACTGCTTCTTGAATTAAAACCTAGTTTAATTTTTGGCACATTTGATATCTTTTGCTAGGATTACTGGTTCACCAGCTGTACATAGGCTAACAAAGGAATAAATTAAATGAGTGACTGTTCCATGCCAAGATACAGGAAACAATGAGAAAAGCAAACCTTGGTAGTAAATTGACATGGAAATATAAACCTTTTACAGGAGCCTCAGAAATTATTAAAGCAACAAAGCTGTCCCCCAGGTTTCCAAGTTTAACTAGAATCCTCAAGGATTCTTAACAACACAAAATATGACATGCAAAAAAAAAAAAAATAAAGAAGTAAGAGATGCTGCCAGGCTTCCAGAATTTTTTCCTGCTGATGGTAACAGAATCCCTCATGATTTTATAGACTGAAGCTCACAACTTTGATCAGCTTCTGCTTGAAGTTTACCATGGCCAGAGCTATTTCTAACACTGTTTTTGCAGGTCTTGGTTTTGTGCTTCCTGGGTGTACACAGAAAGAAGAATCAGACACAAATCAGACACATTCTATGGTGCAGCCGTTTCTCCTTTCACATACGTGTTTATTCAGTTTGTTTGCTTTCTTCTTTTCTTTCTCTCTTTTTTTTTTTTATTTTTTTTTTATTTTTTTTTTTTTTTTTGTTGGCAAGACTACACAGACATTTTTGGGGAAGAAAACCAGATTTAAAAACCATTATTTAAAGTCAGCAGAGACTGTAAAGTAGAAAGACTTCTACTGAAAGTAGGAAAGTAAATAATCTTGCTGTGAAAAAACCTAACCAAACTTCACCTAAGCGGGGGATGCACCTGCACCTTGCAGAAGGCCATACCTAATTTCAACAACTCATTGTCCCTTTTAGACACTTTTGTACTTCATACTGTGTAAGATGCAGCCAGCAGAGGACACTTGCTACAGAAATAACATTGTAAGTACACTCCCAAATGAGATGCATTTATAAAAATACATGAGAAACCACAAGATTTTCACTAGACCTTTCAGAACAAATTAAGGCATCATTCTTCAGTTTTATTGTGGCCTACATTTTAGATAGTCTATAACAAATAAGCACAAGAGGAGAGGGAAAGAGAGCAGTGGTTACAAAAAAATAATGGATAAAATAATGATAATATGTATGATGCTCAGTTAAGTACCTGCAGGAATTCATATCAGCAAAAATACCTGAAACAGTAGAGTGTCATGGGAAGTGCCAATGAACTCTCAAGGGGCAAAGCAGCCTTCATAGGTTCTGTGAAACAGATTAGGAAAGAAACCCCAAAATGGATGAAGAGAACAACTTGAGAGGTAGCTGAAGTAAATAAAATGGAATTTGAAAGGAATAAAACAATGGAAGAAAACAGGAGGAGGAAAAGAAAAATATTTATTCTAAAACTTCCCTCTCTGTGATGAAAGTACTATTGCACTCTTTATCAACCAGAGCCTCATGGTCAGATTTTATGTTTTCTTCATGCTTGAGTCTGAAGGAATCAAGAATGCTACTTATTCCTTCATGCAGCCACTGAGACAAACTTTTCTCTCTCCTTACTGCCTGTGTACAGATCCAGCCAGTCTCACAAGGTTAACTCAGCTTTTTCATCTCTGAATTTATTCTGTTTCCATAAGTGGGCTAGATTACTACATGAAACTTCTTTGTTAACTAAACGAGTTCTTTCATGTTTCTTATTTTGGTTATTCACTAATATTTTGACATAAAAGCCTGAATCATCGCCCTGATTGCATATCTGTACTCAGAACATATCTGGACTTGGAACTGCATTCCTGCATGACCATCTCGATTCAGAATTTTTTTATCTCAAAGTTCGCTGCACTGAATCATTTACATACCCTGTTACATCATGGGAAATCATGCCAGTCTTCTGTCAGACACCATTGCTGCTGTAAGTTTTGCCAAAAACTGCTGCCAGAATCAACAGAGATTAAAAAGTTCTTTGTGGATTTAATGATTGTTCTCCATAGAGAACTCCATCCCCACATGACTTCTGTAAGAGAGAGAACAGTTTTTGATGTCAAAAGACAATGTAAAATGGAGCTAAATGCAAATGTATTCCATCTTTGATTATCGTTTCATGCAAAGAGAAGTCCATTTATATCAGTGGTGTATCTTGAAAAAGAAAATCTATCAGCTCTTCTCTTATTGAGTATAGCCCATTAGATTTTATATCACTAACTTTGTTCTTTCATTTCTTGCTTCCTAGAGCTGCTACTGCATAAGGACGCTCAAAGGTAATTGAGGTTTTACTTTCCATTTGAAATCACTAGTTAAAAAGCTAAATGGCCCTGAAACGTCCGCATTTATTTGACATTACTTACTCCTCAGGAACTGCTACAAAGATTAAACAAATTTTCTTAGGGACCATGTAAAATATGAACCAATTGTATGTATGACAATGACGCTCTGCATTCTTTTGTATGTCTACTTCCTCCCTCCTAGACAGATTCTCTGAAGTTTAAATAATGGCCTGGTGATCTCCATATAGAATCCTTACCTTTTAATTAGCCCTGCATATATTACTGAAAACAGCTTCTGCTATCAGAGACATTGCTGAAGGAGGAGGAAAATCTGCTCTTTAATTTTCTCAATGAATATAAATAACACCTTGTAAACACATTTTATTTTGAAGTGAACCTTAGTCAAGAGTTCCCTACCTCTGATGAGACAGAAACATCCAAAGGTGCTTTCAGGGGCTCTCTTTACCAGGGAGTACAGACACCCTCTTGTGGAAGCTGCCCAGTGTTCTATATAAGCAATACACACACCAGCAAACCAGTGCTCATCTCACAGCAAAAAATACTGTTCCTGTGGACAGATATTCTACCACCTTTCTGAAGGGCCCCAACCCTTGCTTTTACACTAATGAATCTCTTTACAACATACATTGTTATTCCTTGGAGACATACTGAATGTTTCTATATTCTTTTTATTAGTGACTGCTCCTTAAATTGCATTTTTCTGAGATTCAGAGCTCTATCAGTTTTTCAGGTAAAACTTGGTGAAAAATGAGTGATTCTGTATCATTTTGATCCACTGAAAAGAGCAAACAGGACAAATAAATACTCAAAAGTTACTTCAGCAAATAAGTTATTTCTCCCAGAAGAGGTGTTCAAAGAATTAAGAGCCTAGCTTTTCATTTTGGATTAGCAAATACACTGTACAATGCAATGACCATTTTAGCAATTTTATTATTTATTACATTACTGGTGCACTGTCTGTTCCCTGAGTCCCCAGCATTATACAAAATGACATTTCTCTCCCACAGCTCAAAAAAAAAAAGCTAACAACTAAAAAGTACTAGTTTACTAACCAATAGCAACAAAGGAATACCAAAATGTTCAGAGTCTCAGAATAGTTGCCAACATCTTCAGACATATAAAATACTTTCTGTAGGCCGTGATGTCTGACATAAATACAGTGCCAGAGTAAGGTCATCCAAATCAAAACCATAAATAGTGGAATGGTGGCAGAAAATGTTGAAAACAATTACAATACTCATGTTCTTTTCCCCTCAGGACAAAAGATTCTCATCATGTTCCTTTTTGTTATGCCAGAAATATTTAACTGATTCATGATTTGTGGTATAAATACATGTCACTTTCTGTTCCTGTTTCTTAAGAGTTCATTTTATGTACCATACAGATTAATTTGAACCAAAGTAAAGCTTTCTGACCGCTAACATTTATGTAGCACCAAACCTTAACTACCACAAATAAACTTTTGATGTGGGCCCAGTGGGATACATCTTCTAACAAGCAAATTCAGCACAGGTTCGAAAATGGACTTATATGCATCTCTAGTGCTATTTGTAAGCATCATCACTTTGCTTCAAGAGACTGAAGCAGATATTTCCACCATGGAAAATAAAGGGAACAGGCTGTTTTCCATCTTAACACTATTGTCACAAGGAAGTAAAATCCAAAAGGAGAGAAGTGACATAACCAGGCCATGGTTGATGCACACAGGCAATCCACAACAGAAGATAAGAATCAGAGTGTGGGCAAGGCTAAACAGGGAAGCGAAAGCAATCCTTAGCACTATCTATAGTTAGCCCTGAAGTGGGAAGAAAAAGAATGATCTGGGTTCACAAAAGGTCACACAAAAATGTTGCTTTCCAGTTTCAGGAGCAGTAGGTTCACACTGGCAGCACTGCATGCTTGAACAACTCCATAATCAGTCAGCTGAAGTCATGGAGTTAAGGACTTTTTGTTTTTCTTCCCCTACAGACAATCATGTTACTCCTTTTTATATACAAAAATTGCTAACAGAAAGAAAATTTCAAAATCTCAAGCATGAGTATTCATGGAAACCAAAGTTTAAACAGATCAGTAAACAAGAGAGACAATGACCTGATTTCCACTTGTTATAAATAGGACCACGCCTCACTCACAATGATTTTGTGTCAGTGCCTGGGGGTAATGAGAGAACTTTGTAGTTCAGTAAATGCAATGCTGTATCATTTTGATCCACTGAAAAGAGCAAACAGGACAAATAAATACTCAAAAGTTACTTCAGCAAATAAGTTATTTCTCCCAGAAGAGGTGTTCAAAGAATTAAGAGCCTAGCTTTTCATTTTGGATTAGCAAATACACTGTACAATGTAATGACCATTTTAGCAATTTTATTATTTATTACATTACTGATGCACTGTCTGTTCCTTGAGTCCCCAGCATTATACGAAATGACATTTCTCTCAATATATTGGAAGTAGGGTAGAACATGACTTAACAAAAGCCTCTTCAAGTATGTCCCTGGCAAGCAGTACTTAAAAGAAGTCAGCTGAGATTCTATCGTGTACCTTAAATGCTGCAAATTAAATATAAACCTTTGGCGTAGCCAATGACCTGGCCAGCCTCATTGTTCTGGTCATGGTAGCTTGGACAAATACTTCATAGTCTGAAAAATAGGAATTTCTAATTGCCTGAGGATAGACGTACGCAGTGCACAGTCCTTTGAAGGGAAATATAAGAAGCAATGTAGCTTTGTTAATGATATTTCTGCTTGTGCTAATAAACACCATAATTCTCAGCTGAGCTATTTCTTGCCAATGAAAGTATTCTAGCTTCTTCAGAGTTAACATGAATCTCTTTGCAACATACGCTGTTATATTTAATATTTCTATACTCTTTTCATTAGTGACTGCTCCTGAAACGACATCTTTTCTGATGGATTTAGAGCTCTAGCAATTTTTCAAGCTTGACTCCTGAATAAGATACAGCCAGGCAGAGGAGAAAATCTTCAAACAGCTGAGTGATCAGCCATGATAAACCAGCTCCATTTGAAGGGAAAATATTCCGTTATACAATACTTTCTTGAAAGGCATGCCCTGTACAAGTCTAGTTAGAGACCAGTAGAATGAAAATACCATGGAGATGTGGATAACACAATCCAAACTTTAACTGGAAAGTGTTTGGTGAATGATTCCTCTTCCTTCCCTATTTCTCTAGCAGAAACTTTTGGTTATAAAACACCAAATGAGCAATCATAGCAATTTCACTTGTCTGCAAATAGATCTGATATCAGGAAACTTTCCACTTGTGGAAAGTTTCATCAGCAAACTTACTGCCAATACAACACAGAAGCATCCCGCTCCCCTTGTAAAATGTAGACTGAAAGGTTTGTTTAATGGATTACTACCTTTCAGAATCTATACCATGAATAGGTTTGTTGCTCCTCAGCTACCAGCATTACAGGAAAAAAACCTACACACTGAAATTCATAGCCAAAATGGGAAACATCAGTACAGGTGTCTGGCAAAACAATAATCCTTAAATCTTATCACATAAACTACTTAATTAGTTTTGTGCTGTGAACACAAACACATGACTGTTTGGGGAATTGTTTAGAATAAGAAACTGTAGTTATATCATTAACAAGGAGATGAATCATTTTAATAGCCAGAAACCTAATAACAAATAAAAAATATAACTATGTTTTGATTCATGGCATGTGCCAGAATAATGCTAGTGTGAAATAATAAAATGAACAGAGACAAATTGTTCTGAAGGACATGTTTTACTCCTGTGCAGCATTATTTAGTCTGCATTGTTAATCAGATTTGGCACATTCATAATTTTCAATGGGAAAAACAAAAGAAAGCTTGGGAAGTAGACCAGGTATTCTCCCAAGGCAGTAAAGGCAGGTATTAACGACGTTCTCATTCAACCTATGTATGATTAAACATTGGTTTCGTATTTTTTGCTATATGAATAAAGTTTCATAAATTCCCAAGCAGCAGTCACATGAGTAAAAATGTTTTCCTCCACAAAATAAGAAGATACGTGCTTAAAAGAGCTCACAGAAAAATACCTCTAAACAAAGATGGCTACCTCTTTCTTGGACTTAATTTATGTTCACATCCACTCAGACCTTGCCCTTTTTGCCAGATTTGAGTAAACTATGGTAATCTGTATTACTGATACATACATTTATGTATTAAAGTATTTTAAACTCTATCTCACACATTACTGACAATCTTAAGGCAACTAAAAGCCTATCCAGTCCAGCTTTTTATGTAAACTAATGGTTCAAACAGCTCTGTCTGCTATTTTTTGTCTTCATAACCATTTAGTTCTCTTTCATTAAAAAAAAAAAAAAAGAGGAGAAAAAAACTAATTCTAGAACAGTAGAGGAGGAGGTTCTGGAAGTACTCTGACTATAATTGTATTAAACAGAAAAGCACCAGGAAAGTACTAATGCTTCTAACTAAGCACATATACTTCTAAGTCTGGTCAATTTGTGTACAGGCTAAGTTAACACACAGAACACAGACCAGTTCTTTCCCAAGTTCAGCTTTTCTTCACACCATTTAATAATGCAAACAACTGTTAGGAGTAAACACAGATTTTATCTGCTCAAAAGGAAACTGGGCTGGGTTGAACCAGCCTGCAACCTCTCTGACAGGAAAGATGCTTAATTTACAAGCATGTTTAGAGGGAGCTCTTTTTGATTGTTTTCATGGCATACTATGCAATCAAAAATGAAAGCCTTCCAGGTGACAAGGACGGTCACAGTGTAATTCTGCTAAGAGATGCGTGAAGATATTTCTGCACACAATTACATAGTGAGCGCAGATGCCTGTTTCTGTAAAATATTTTCATCAAAATTTATGAGCAACAAAGTAGAGATGGTGTAAAAGTCTACAAAACTACAGAAGTTTTCTGTGGATTCCATGTATGAGCTCCATTCACAGCGAGACAGGGTGCACCTTTCTTCTTAATAATGCACCTTAGTATAATACATAGTTTTGGAAGAATACGTATTACTGAATATTGACTTAAAAGTGGCTTAATCTTGAAACAAACAAAAAAATAAATCAAGAGATTTGAAGCTTCTTAGACGTTGCACATTGAGATATGCAAAAGTTAATTAAGTTCAATTATATTAAGCAGCTTTGAAAAAAGTGTGATAAATCAGCTTTATAATTTCCATACCAATTGGATTAAACAGTCGCCCTAATCAAAACCTCAGCTCTGTGAAAAGCATGAACATTTTAAGTGCTAAACAGAAATTAATAGCAACACAGAAAATTAATTTAGTTTTTCTTCAAACAATTCAGATTTCAAATCACATCTGATACCTCCAAAAATTGTTTGACTTTTTATGTTAAGTCAAAAAGAACGAAGTTTCTTCCTTATTTCAATTAAACAACTTCAGTATTGCTCCTACCACGGCTGGGCGTCGGAAAGCGTCACTTACCAGAACTGACCACAAGGTGGTGATATTTGAACATAAATGAGTTGTATTTGGCCTTGAAGAGGTTTCGGATGCGCTGAGTAACATTTTGTGTACTAAATTTTGGTTTAAAAAGAAACAAACACAAAAGAGACAGGTTTCATGTGAATTGCTGCCCTAAGCAACCGATGATAACACGCAGGCCACCTGTCTATACGAAAAATCCCACTTTCTTTAAGCTTTTTAAATCGCCTAGCACTGAAACCTTAAATAGTAAGCTTGCAAGAAAACCATGACAGTTGTAAAGGGATTAAATGTTTTGTGTGAGGATCTATGCCATCATTAAAAATAATTGGCTTAAGTTATCTAGAAAGCAAACAGACAGCACATACACTTAGCTGGCCTTGCCCTAGTAGGGCCAAACCTGAAATAATAATGAAGCAAAACATTTGTAATCAAAACACTCACCTAATACAGTCACTCAGACTAGATAGAAAGAATAACTTTTTTTTACAGTGAGGGTGATGAAACACCAGAAGAAGCTGCCCAGAGAGGCAGCAGATGCCCCATCACTAGAAGTGTTCAAAGGCTAGGTTGCTTGGAGCAACCTCACCTAGTAAACGGTGTCTCTGCCTGTGGCAGGGGGTTGGAACTAGATGAGCCCTCCCTTCCAATCCCAACTATTCTATGATGCGCAATATTCACCGATGCTGTAGTGTTACTGTCATGAACTCACTTGTTGCATTGGGCTGATGCACCTCCTTGACGAACACAGAGTGTAAAAGGCGACCTGACTGGAAATAAAGTCTCACACTGAAGCTGTGCCTTGGCTCAAATTCTTGAATTGCAGCATCTCCACTGGTATTTGTGCAACTATACCATCACACAACTGGACCTGGTTTCAATACTTTCATGTATTGGGGTGCCTGAGAAGATGCAGGCAGGGTCCCAGAAACCCCTCAAGCAGTATGAGGAGATGGAGAAGTTGCTTTGGGCCCAGCTGCATTGCCACCCTCAGCACATCACTGCAGGAAGGCACCAGGCTCTGCCAAAGCACCCTAGGAGATAGCAGGCCTCTTCTTTCAGAGCTCCTGCCAGACTTAGCGAAACTGTAAGGAATCCAAATAGATTCTTTAATTATTAGTATTATTTAACTTGCAGAGGCCTTTCCCTGCTACATCTTGGTCTGGCAGGTACTCCTAAGAGGGCATGAATGTGAGAGAATCTTAGAACAGTTTTGGGTTGGAAAGCTCTTCTAGTTCAATGCCCTCACCACGGACAGAGACATCTTCCATTACAGCAGATTGCTTCAAGTATGACTGCCTCTACTCCATTCAAGGAATAACCACCTGTATTCCATTCAAAGAATAGCTACCTCTACTCCTTTTAAGGAATAATTGCATCTTCCTTTGCCTGAAGATTATCTCCAGCACTTTGCTGTCAGGGGCTGAAGAGCTTCTCCCTTTGGCTCAGAGAAGTTATTGTTCAGATACACACACCTCTGGCTACAGCACGAAACACACTCATCCGGGGAAAGCCATGGCCCCCAAAATGAACGTGATTTAAATCACACTGGATTTAAGCTTCAATCTTGAATAATTTACTGTTCTACAGGTGGGCTACGGAGGAACAGTGAATACTCCGGAGTGTACAAGCTGCAGGAGAGGCTTGCTGGGGTCTGCGTGTGCCGTCGGCAGCGTCCCCAGCCCCGCCGGGCATGCCCGAGGAGGGCAGTCATCATTCCTGCTTGTTTTTAACATTTATGGATTAATTTTATTGCCTTCCTTTCCCCTGAGGATCCCCCCAGGGCATCCATCCCTCCTTCCCTGCTCTTGGGCCGGCCCCCCCATCCCGCTCATTGGCGGGCTCTGCCGCCCCAAAGCCCAATCGCTCGCTGCAGCGATCGTCATGACAACGGAGGACGCCACACGGTCCAGGCGGCAGCATGGCTACCTACGGACCCGGGGTGCTCATCGGCAACTGGAACGAGGACTCGTGTCTGGGGGAGGTGAGCTGGAGCCGGGCTCCCCTTCCATCGACAGGCTTCACCTCCCGGTGATCCCTCAGGTTCCTTCAGTTCAGTTTAAACCAGGGGTTGTGAGTGCTGGATAACATGTCTACCCCCCCCCCTCTCTCCCAGGACCTCTTGAGGGATTTTCTGCATAAAAGAGAACGAGGAGAACTGCTAACACAGAGAATAAACAGACTTCAAGAGAATCTTTTAAGGAAGGTAATTTTTTTAAGATGAATTACGTCAACCCTCAATGACTCCACACAGACTGGTGTAGCTGTTACTAGTATTCTATATGCATTAAGAATGCTATAGATTAACATTTTGAATGCTGAAATACTTCTGATATTAGCTTCAGATAATTCTGTAAAAAATTACATATATTTATATTTAGATACACCTGTCAGTGTCTAAGGATGGATTTGTTCATTTTGGAGACAAAGTGATGCTTTTGAACACTGACAACAAACCCTCGGTGGAGAATCCTCGTGGCGTGTGCGGCAGTCTGACCTTGGCAGTTAATCTGGATGAACTGTCCATATTTTCACCTCTATCACTGCAAACCCTTCATGAAGTCAGTGCAATCCAGAGTGTGACCCCTGTGGGTAGAAATACTTTCTCTATTTTAAGGTTTGGAACTTTATTTGTTGTTTTCAATTACTACTTTAGCTTTCAGTGTCTTGTTTTGAGAAATGTCAATTAAGTTTGCTAATATACAAAGGAATTTGAGGAAGATTAATTTATTTAAGAATCTTTAACTTGGGTTGTGCATTACACTTGATTCTGTTCCATCTATGTGAATAATTCCAAGAAAATTTAAACCAGCTTAGAAATGGTGTAAAACTAGAGTGGAGTTCACAGTATCATTTGATAAACTCTGCATCTGTTTTAAAGGTGATCATATTTCAGCTGCAGAATACAAAACAAGTCCTAATTTGACTTAGAATCATTATCCACTCCTGCAAATAAGATCTCTGAAGTGGAAATTTGTGTCGATGCTTTTTCTGTATGTGGACAATGTTTTCCTAAAAAAAAACCCACTAACCAAACAGCATATTCCTCCTCTCAAAAGCGTATTTAATTCCACCTGTTTGTGGGAGAAGAAACAGAAGAACAGGGTCCTGCTCAGTAGTCAAAAGTTCTGCCTGAGTGCATGCATTTAACAATAGCACATAAGAGTACAAACTAACCCATATAAGTCTGATTGAGCAAAACACTTTGGGTTATACCCAAGAAAGAATTTTGATGCCAAGAGCATAATTTAGGCCTTCTAGAACTGCAACCAAAATGTTTTTGCTTAGCTGCTGACTGAATGCTACTGAGTCCCTCATTAATAATTTTATCAGCTGTAGCTGAAAATACTTAGTGAGTTTAGCACTTAATGTTTCTGTGAAAAGCAGAGATTATTCTGGAAATAGGGATATACCAGCATGCATGCTGATATAATGAACCAAATTGCTATATATCAGTTACATATATTCTTAGCAACTTTTGTTAAGTTACATACAAACAGAAACACACACTGTTCTGCTTTTAGTCTGTGATTTTTCAGATGCTTGTAGTAAGTATATTTTAAAGGGGCCCTCAGTGCTGAATTCCTACTGATTTTTCATTGGTTGTTATCTTTCCACCCTGCATGTTAATGAATTCATCATAAAAAATGATCAATACAGTCTCTTTCTATTCTGTTAAATATTTTAGCCAGTAAATCAAGTATGAAATGTCTTTTGAGTTCAGATATTTGCTTATTTTTAAAGGTAAACTTCATACAAAATGTTGCCACAAGACATAACTGTAGAACCAAATTTAAAAAAGAATAAATAGTAAAGCTGATTTTTTTAATAATATCTTTCTTCCTTTTTATGATTTTAACAGCGTAGATGGAAGTGCACTGGGTGAACCAGTTAAATATGGGCAAACCTTTGGTCTTGGGACAACAGGAGGGTTTTCTGGCCAAATGGTAAGACAGTAAAGCTGCTAATGGTAATGGTAGCATATTGGTAGTGTGCATTTAATTACTATATATATGAAGCTGTACAGTGGTTCAGCGTCTTGGCTTTACAGAACAGATTCAGAATCGTAAATAGATCAGGATAAACAATACCTTCTTAAAAAGTGTATGCAACTTGTCTGACATCAGGTGTGCAGGCCAAGGGGGCTGTCAGACAGAATGTCTAGATGAAGGTGATTCTAAAGAAGAAAAGAAAGAAAATGAAAATTAGCTTGTGTGTCATGAAGGAATTTGTTATTAGAGGGAGATTTTGACTTTTATTTTTTACTTTAAATAATTCTAAAAAGGGGATTCATTCCTTGTGAACACAAACCTATAGCAGGTATACAAAGTAATATTATATAATATATAATATAGTCCACCGTTCTGAGGAAGCAGATTTCTATTAATCATTAATATTGTTAACATGTACCCATCAGCAAGTTAGAAGCGAGTAAGACATTATGGGTTACATGTGCACTCAAAAGAAGCTTTGAAAACATTTTCCTCTCAGCAACCACTTTGGTGAGAGAGAATCTTTGGAATGTAAATTCAGTTTTAAAATATTATTCACCAGTCTGCTTACAGAATAGCTACTTAATGAGTTTCTCAACTGTAGAGGATCTATGCCACAGGGTTTTCACTTGTATCTTTAGCTTGGCAGACTGATTTTTCAAGAGTCAAAAGAAAATCATGCGTTGAAAAATATTTTCTTAAATTACAGACCTCTTTCTATTTATAATGTCCTTATTATACGTTTTTTATTTACAGTTGTATCTAGCAAGTGACCATAAATCATTTATAAGATTTGCTAAAAAATCATACCTTCAGCAAGTATTTTTGACAGATGAGCTTTCCTATTTGACCCGCTGGCAAGCTGCCTTCTTGGATCCACAGCTGCGTCTTGAACATGAAGGATTTCCAGTTCCTGTAAGAAATTAAAACTGTAGAAAACGTTGTGAAGATTTAATTGAAACAATAGATGGAGTACAAGTTGTGTGCATTTTCATAGAATGGCTTGGGTAAGAAGGGACCTTAAAGCTCATTTCCAACTCCCTGCCACGGGCAGAGACATCTTCCATTAGATCAGGTTGCTCCAAGCCCCCTCCAACGTGGCTTTGAACACTGCCAGGGATGGAGCACCCACAGCTTCTCTGGACAACCTGTGCCAGCACCTCACCACTCTCACAGTAAAGAACTTCCTGCTAATATCTAATCCAAATCTACCCTCTTTTCAGTTTTATTAATGTGTTTTCCTTATGTAAATTCTGACCTGTAATTTTTGGAAGGGGGAGTGGGAAAGAACGATCTCTTTAATCAGGGAATCTGCATATACAACTGTGAGGTTCTGGTGTTTATTTTGAGGCTGATTTGCTTAGTTTTTCTCATCAGAATTTTTTTAAAGGTTGACATTATCAAGTTGGGAGAATGCAGTACTTGGAATCTGCTTTTCAGCACTTCTGAGCAATAAATTCCATTTCCAATATTAGGAGCTCTGATTAATTAAGGACTTCTGCACATTAAATTTAAAAAATATGAAAAACCCCTCAAAGTACCTGGATAAGTGGATGCCTTTCTAAATATGGGTTTTAACCCCTTGGAAGTTGAGTAGATGAAGTATTTTTCTGTTCTACATACCTGTTGGGCTTCCTGAAATGTTCGGTATAGCAAAGTACCACAAATACAACTGTTCCCCTACAGCCTTGAACAGTGACTCATTTACACGAATCAGCTCACTAATATTTGATTAATACAGTCAAAATTATGTAATTGTCAAAGACAACATTCTTTATTCATGGTATTGGTAAGTGAAAGTGACTAAAAATCAGTTCTGTTATACATAAAATTTGCAAATTTGTAAAATAAAAAGGTCCATTTCTAGGCTGCATCCCCAAACCATCTGGATCTTTCATATGCCAAATATCAACCATGAATCAATATGAACATCATATTGATTCATATGAACATCAGTATGAAGACTCACCCTGATAGCAGAGGCCACTACAATGACTCTCTAATACTTCCTTGACATTTTACTTTTTAAGTGCCCAGCAGAAGGGAGTGGTTGAGAGTTCCAGTTGTGGTTTTAAGTGCCAAGCAGAAGGGAGGGCTTGAGAACTCCAGTTGTGCTGAGAACTGATGGGGTGTAAAATATCTCACTATAAATATACAGCACTCCTGCGTAATGCAGCTTACCCTAAACAGTAAATAAAAGCATTTGATTTGAATAAGAACAGTTGAAGTCAGTACAAAAATTTCTGTCAAGTGTCTTCTCTTGGTTTTGTTTTTTCTTTTCCAGGCAAACTCCAAAATTATTATTACTCATTGCCAAACTAATCGCAGCTTGGCTGTTCCGAGGAACTTTTGGACAAGGTAAGCATAATTTACAACTGGCAGGGATGTCCATAACAATGTGCCAACATCAAGAAGTACTGTAAGAAACAAGATAGGTACTTTAGGATCACACTGATGAAATGGAAAAGAATGCAAAATGCGTATTCTTGTTTCTCTTATTTTATTTCATTAATATTTAATTAAGCATTGTAAAGGAGTATACCAATTGTTTCCTATTAAATTCAGAGCAAGAGCTGACTCCTGTTAAATTCAGAGCAAGAGGTGACTGAGGAATTGTATGAAGTTTTTCAGGATGAAATAAAGTCTGAAAGTTTGAGGCTGAAACATCTATTGAGCAGTCACAGTATTCCTCAGTCAGAGAGAAATGGTGATGAGAACCTAACCAGCTTATAAGTACTGAGTCAGTGTACCAGAGCCTTATACTGATGGGGCTGCTTTAGCTTTGAAGCTGGAAAATGTCATTTCCTCCTGACTTCAAATTCCTAAATTATGCATAGGAAAACAAGTGGGCTATTTCATTTCTTGTAAGGGTCTGATATTTAAAATTGGATGGTGATATTTCTGAATAAGCCAAACAAACTTGAGAAAACCTTGAACAATTTACAGATAATGCAAATCTGCTGAACTTGTGTGTGCATTCATTGCCTGTACCCATCCCCATTTTTGTTTGACTTTGCAGGTCTTATTTTGGAAGAGAGTATGAAGTAATTTGTCACACTTTTCTGGACACCCATAAAGCTGAAGAAGATAAGAATTACTGGGAAATAATTACAGGAGATCCCAGTGATGAGGATAGTGCAATGATTGATAGGCGCAACCGTCCACTAGGGCGGATCAGAAAGAACGAGTCCTGTGAAGATGCAGAATAAAAAAAATCCTAGCCTGCAGCCAACAGAGGTCAGTGAGATTTTGACTCTTGCGTTTTCTGTTCAGATTCTAGAGATACTCGTTCTAAAAATGGAAATGAAAGTCTACCATAAGTAATATTGCACAATCTCCTCATGGTTATACAGTGGGCAAAACCTAACAGAATTTTATGAATCACGCAGAATGTTAAAATTCATGAACCAGGAAGGGTTCATTTGAACATTTTCACATTCACTGATGGTGAAAAAAATGTCAAAATGAAGGAAAGCTAATACATTTTCACTAAATTACTGGCTTTCAGAGGGTACTAAACCAATTCTTCCAAAACCAGACCAGGGTCACTCTTTTTAAAATCAGCGTACAGTTTCCAGAACACTGAAAACCAAACTCATGAGCTGTCATTGGATACTTTGACATTTAAAGTTCATGTGAAAGAAAGTTGGTTGTTGAACTTGTTCCTCTCTCTGCCTAGCACAATGTTGTGCATCATTAAAAAATCACAAGTGAGCTGTCTCCATCTTCAGATTGGCTTCCAATTTACGGAAATGAATTTAAAAAGTGTAAAAATTGATTTTTTTTAATGTTTGGCCAGATATCCTAAGCATTTAATTGCCAACTGATCAAGAACTTGAGCACAGTGATATATACTAGAGACTTCCATCAGTTTTTTCCAACCACCACCATTTTCCATTTGCCTCCCACCCACAGAATTTTTCAATTCATAATCACTTCTACCAAGTTTGGCAGCAAGGTAAAATTGTTAAAATTAAGCCCCAACAAGTCTCATGAAAATATGTGCTAAATTAGAAAAGGAATAAGAGAGACTGTAAATTTATCCAGTCAGAAAAAGATTGCAGTCTGTGTTCATTTCTAATTAGACACTGGAGAATCCACATGAAAAAAATGGCCCAAGAATGGTAAATTGCAGCTGGAACTCATGGGTTTTTTTAAACAAGAAAATCAATCAAGCATGAGATGTAAAGACATGCAAAACAGATGTCATTACTTCATAGTTACCTGCCTTTATATGGAAGCTGAAATAGCATCACAGAGAATCTTAATGCATGACATTCCATCATATCCATTTAGTAAAGCCACATGTATATGTATTCCATTTTTACTGTACCACAAGAGCAGGCTCTTTCAGCACAAAGTGAATTTCTGAGTAAAATACTACTTAAATCTTAAAACAGATTCAAAAAGTCATCAATGTTCATAAAGATCAAGTAAAACTTTAAGTTTTACCAACACAAAACCACTAAACTTTCACAAAAGAAGGGACTGGTCCAAACATGTCTCCAAGCTTTATTCTCAGATAAGCTGTTTCAAACCCACTGACAAGGCTTTAAAAGCTCTTGCCTTTGTTCAGTATAAAGTAAATCAGCAGTCTGCAGGACTGGCTAGCTAGCACTTGGTATATAGGGTCTCAGAGCAGGATATGAAGGTTTGCTTTGGGGGAGTGTATCACAGGTTTTCAATCACAATCCTCATGTGCAAACCTCCACAGGTCTGTTATAAATGGGGTATTATTGAGGAAACTATCTTTAGGAATTTTTTCTTTCATTTTCTACATGAATATATGAAACCTGACATGTAACTAATTATGCATGTTTTTATAGAGACACTTCAATTTACAGAGATTAAAATTCTGCACATTTTCACAATGGATTAACATAATTCTGCTTTGATTTTGTAGGTATTAAAGCAAAAAAACATTGGCTGCATGAGTGCACTGCGGTGTTTCTAATTTGGCTGCTGTGGGCATTTATTGGTGTTGGAGATAGCTATTTCAAATCTGGCTCTCTTTCCTCTCAGTTAAATGTAAGAAACAAGAAGAGGCCTTAAACCAAAACCATGACTGAAACAAAGTTTCATGTGAACTCATCAAGGAATGAGAGCTGTGTGGGCAGAGTGCCTTGGCCATGGATAGGAGCTGTTGTGTGACTGTGCATGCCTTTAAGTGGAACAGAAGCAATGTGGGCCGTACAAAACCAAGTTTTGTAGTCTTAGAGGAAAACCAAATAGATAAACAGATACAGAAGTAGGTAACATTCGAATTTGGTTCTGATTAAAATAGCTTTGAGACTTATGCGTGTGATTTGATCAGTCTGTGTTCATGGGAAAGAACTTCTCAAGCAGTTGGAAAATAAAGAAAATAGAATCAACAGTTCCAGATCCCATTATCAGTTTTTTTTTACCTAATACAGTTTTAAACCCACAGATTTGTGCATAGCTTCTTATACCATACAACAGATATTTATAATACAGCTGATTCATGATATCAAATACAGATACACATCTGTTACCTAACTTTTAAAACCTATTCTTTACAGTTCTTATTTCGTCCACGTGATGGCACCACATTTTTCGAAATAGCACAATTATTGCTGCACATGTAAAACGCCGCTAAACATCTAAATCCAAATAAGTCCCTGAAATAAAGGCACAAAAGCCAGCTAAGTTAAATCAGGTCTGAATTTTGGGCTACGAAATGCCATTAATGTTTTATGGTGATTTTGGAAAATAAAGTTAAGCAACAGAGGGAGCTAGAAGAACGTAGAACCTTGTGTACTGCACACAGGTAGCTTCTTAAAGCAAATTGGGACATTGAGTAATTTGTATCCAAAACATACTTGGAGGAAATTATCTTTAGCAGCTTTTTCTTTCACTTTCTATATAAAGATATGAATGTATCTTTATATAGATATATATAGATTTATATATCTATATATTTATATAGATATATGTATATATCTTTATATGCAATATATAAATATATAAAAATATCTTTATATGTATCTATATAAAGATACGAATGTATCTTTACACATAAAGATGTGACAACCAATTAATGTTTTTATGGAGGCACTGTTATTACTTACTCCAATTTACAGAGATTATAATTCTGCACATTTTCACAACAGATTGACAAAATCCTACTTTGATTTTGCAGGTATTAAACTAGAAAAAAAAGTCAGGTGTAGAATGCACCACAGTCTGTCTGTGGACATTTATTGATAAGCAGGATTCAATACGAAGAATTATGTTATTGAATATTAGTGCAGAATCTGAACAATCCTGCAGCTGCCAGTTAGAGACACAGTGTGTTCTGGAGTAGAGTTCAGATTGCCATTTGGGTAATGGCAGTGATGCCTCGTCTGCAAACCACTTTGCCGTATACCAATGCAACACAAAACTGAGTATTAAGAAACCTTTTAGCACTTTTTCCAAATGAGACCCAATATGGATACCTCTACAAAGTATATTGTGGGAAGAGAAAACTCACTTTGCCTGCATTCAGGCAGCTCATAAGCTGTTTGCATGAAGCTGATCCTGAGCTATTAGTCCTTGCTGAGAGACAGCGTGCATTAGTTCTGATTTACTGCTGTGCTACTATAGCTTTTCAGAGGCCTGAGGCACGGAGAAAACTTATGCTGTGCAGACATGTATTAGGAGCACATTACTGAATAAAAGAAGTGGTACAGAGAATTCATAGAGTCAGCAAAGAAAAGCTGACTAGTAAACTAGTTAACTCACACATTGGTAACACTGGATAATGAAAATCCAGTTTTAAATCAACTTTTCCTCTTCCCTCTCTTTTTAATGATTACCCAAATCATATTTCCCACCACATCACTTCTCCCCTGCCATACCATCTATCCCAAACTTACTGATTTGCTGTGGTTGTAAAGTGCTCTTCAAGCACTCAGCCCCTGTGGCCTGTCACCCTAATTACATCAATATCCTTAACCACAGAAAAGAAAAACAGTGTCTTATCATGAAGTATTGGTTTAGCTCAGACAACTGATCAGAGAAGGAAGACATAGCAGGTTTGGTAACTGGATAAAACATCTGAGTTAAAAAAAAAACCCAACAAAACAGAAAAAGCACAGAGAACAGTACAATAGGAAATTCCACACAACAGTGGAAGAAAGTATCCAAGCACTGGAAAATCTGGTGTAGTTGGCAGGTAAGAGGGTGATTTTGATAACATCTGTGCCCACTCATCCTAAATTAACATTGCGTGTCTGTTGTAATTCGAGGGGGTTTGGGGAGGTGGAATATTATTTTAAAACCAAAGCTGTTGCTTTAGAAACACTGAAGACTTTTTAATGCATGAAAACTAAACTAAGGGGCCACAAAATAAAAATACAGGTATGAAATCAAAATACATTGAATACAAGTGGAAATTAGGCAATCTCTTGTCATTTTGTCAACTACACTTCTATTCTATTTGAGGCTTTGTTCAGGTGTCACCTCTATTCTCTGCCTGACCTGCCTGTATACAGCTTTGGAAGGCGCAAGCCACAGTTTCTAAGCCCTCTGGTTCATGCTGGTTTGGCTTCATCCTGGAAGCTGTAAAAGGGAATCTAGTTCTCAATACTGCGTTCCTCCCGGACACAAAGAAGAGTGGAAAGATCTGTCACCTTGCTGGATGTGTGGTATTTCAGCAGGGATATGAACGGCCATATAATGTCAGCTACATGATTTGCATGCTAGGTTAGCATTACTTACAATAAGAAGTACAATTTGCAATAAAGACCACGCCCATTTTGGTTTCCGAGGGGGTTTTTTTGGTCAAAACTGTTATAAAAGGTATGTAATGAAACAACTGACACTTCTGTTCATCTTTTCATTGCTGGGCTTGTACAAGGCAGTCTTTTACCCAAGAGAAGAGAATCATCAGTGCAGCACTTAGAAAGCATTGCTACAGCACTTAGCTTTTGAGAAGTTTCTCTATCTTTTGGCAAGGAGGACTCATAGTGCAGTAGAATAGGCACAAACAGTAAAAAATGCCTGATGACATTAATACCCTCAATTCAATGATGAAATTAATTCATACACATGCCTCTCTGGTGTATGTTTACATGAGAAGCTCAGAGAGCTTATTTCCCAACATCTGTTAAATGCTGCTTCTTATAGTATGTCAAAACAAAACTAAACAGACCATCCAGTTACAGGCCAGCTAGCATATATGTTTCTATAATGCTGGTCTTGTTTTAATTATAGGCTCCTTGGGGCAGGGACCATATCTTCATCTTCTTCTCCAAAGATGAATAAATACAGCAACTAGTTCAGTAAGTAATGGCATAAAGTGGTTATTAAAAGTGGTTTTAAGATAACAAGAAATTGATGTAGGCCTGGCGCAAATAAACAGAGATAAAGACATATGAAATCCATACATAAACCAGCACCAAATAATAAACTCTTAGTGTGGGGTATGGAGCTGTAGCTGTCCAAGTAATTCTGACGTTAATAGGAGTTGCCAGGAGAAGAGCCCACAAACCACAGTGCTGTCCCTCTGGGTCTGACAAACCCACAGAGGGGAATAAGAATTATGCATGGTAATGTTTACTTTTATACATATATTTAGTTATTTAATTATACGGCATAGTTAAAAATACCTTAACAACTTAAGCCCCATTTGCAAAAGTGACACCAGTCCTGAGAAATTGAAGAGCTGCTTCTGCAGCTTATTCACATTGCTAGGACTTAATTTGTACATACCTTTGAAGATCTTAGTCTGACTAAGAAAATCACTTTCAAAAATGGCAATTAGCTGTTTATGAAAAGGTTACCTGTAGAATTTATGAAAACATTAAATTCCTATAGAAAACGAAAGCAAGAAACTAGCGAATAAGCAAAGCACTGAACTAAAGTTTGAGTTACCTTTCCTTTATGGCAAAAGCTCTTAAAACTTTTAAAATGCTAATTAATGTGGATTATTGTTATAGGATCTCTAAAAGATGAAACAGAGCAGTTCATGAAATTCACATCAGGCAGAAATTTCTATCCTTCGTCCCTGGTTTCCTGCTACTCTTGTTGCTTGGACTTTCTGCCTCTTCTATATCCTGAAGAAATAACTGAGCAGTTGTTCAGGGAAAAGTTTAAGGTTCATCAGCTTTTCCATTTTTTTTTGCTGACAATTTTGGCAGCGTCAGTTTAGCCAGAACACCCAAGATGTATTATAGTCCTGCAAATAACTAGTGAATTTAACTGCCCATGAAGAGAGGCATATTTTGCCATATAAATATACATATCTATAGAAATAAAAATGAATTGGCACTGTATACACATACATACCCTGGGTGCTTTGGTGCTGACACAGAAACAGCATGTAGTTCAGCATATACAGGAGAAGAATCTTTCCTCATCTTAAAATATTTAATGGTTTCTTTGAAAATACCTAAACTAAGTAGTTCCTTCAGTGTAATCTAAAGTGGCCAGGGATATATTCAGGTATCTAGCACATGCTGAGTAGAGGACCTAGATCACTTTACTGTGTGATCAGTATTTCATAATTACTTTTAACCTTGGTGGCATAAGTTCTGTGATGTCTTAACTTATTTTACTGTGATTTGTGAACTTGCTGCCAAAGTGGCAGTTGAAATTTGCTTTTCAAAACTTTCCTATTGAAATACCAGTTTTGGAACAAACCAGCAATTCTGGCAGAAGTTACTGTATTGTACAAAAATATTTATGACCAACAAAATATTTTTAGACCTTAAGTAGAACAAATGTTAGTAACTCAAGCAGGTTGCTGTGGTAATGGTAAAACACTCTTCTGGGAGCCCCAAGCAGGCATAGTTGAATCTATCAGCATCCAACTCTAACAGTACGGGCAGATTGAAAGGCAACTAAAGAGTGCTCCTGCCTTGTTGTCTGGAGAGGGGGTCTCAGTATGAAACTGCAAACCTCACAGAGGCAATTCAGTTAACTCTGGCTGAGCAAGTTCTTGAAAAAAGCACCAAGACACACACCAGAGGATGGGGCAATCCACCCAGTGGTCACGTAGGTGTATGACGTTACAAATTCATGTTATTGTGAGTAAAATGTATAATAGACAATAATTACAAAAATGGGGGCTGAGATCACTTCTTAAGTGCATGGTAAACTGAAGCAGCTCAGATGAGGGGGTGTCTTGGGTTCAGCAGTAGCAGTCATTTTTCTCCTTCTTAGTAGCTGGTGCAGTGCTGTGTTTTTGACTTTCAGCCTGGGA
>JANRGW010007469.1:0-32800 GCA_024733675.1 Psilopsiagon aymara
AAAGAAGTCATTGAGAACCTCAGCCTTCTCCAAATCCAGGGTAGCCAGTTCTCCTGATAGCTTCTGGAGAGGGCCCAGATATATCATGACAGGAATTACTGCTTAGGACTTTAAGAAAAAGTAAGATTTTAGCAGATTTTTTTAAAAGTAAGAATGGATGAAGAACAGTTTCCAGTTTTCCTGGTGCATCAAAAATTTTTAATTTTTTTTCTCTTCTAGAAGAGAGTGGCTTTGGGTGTGGAATTATGAACAATCCCCCGGGAAGAGCTCCTCAGTTGAAGAGCTAAAATAGCCTTTCCATGCATGTTAATTCCCTCTTTGAGAGGGAATATAGGACAGGGAGCACTTCAGGAGAAACTTTTGTTTACAAGTTCTAATAGCTTAGTACATTGATATTCAACTTGCTCAGACCATAAAGGGTTAATTTTTATGGAGTAGGCTAAGCCTGGCAGACTGTGAAGTGAGCTGTCTTCTATACATGCTGTGATTACCAGTTTAGATAACAGGAAGTGTTTAACTAGGAGTAGAGAATAGGTGACTGTGTAAGCAAGATAGAACAAAGGGCTTCAGTCTAGGCCTTGTTGAAGCAAACTCTGGTAAAACACTGATATCATAGAAATGCTATTAATGAGTTCCAAGAAATGATTTAAATATATATATGACTTTTGGAGGAAATTTAATTAATATGTGTGTATTACTGTCATATAATGCCTCCTTTTGGGAATACCACGCTGATACATTTGGTGGAAGGATTCTCCCGTGTCTCCATGGCTGCAATAAAGAATGCCTGTTTTCTAAGATCTCAGCACACGTCTCAGAGAATTTTATTTGCCAACTTTTACGCTATCAACATGAGGATTTCTTTCATGAGACATCTCAACCAGTTCTAATGCATCCTTACATTTTCAAATAGCAAGCAAACATAGTAACAGATGTTGCAAAGAAACTGAGGAGGTAATTCCCTGTGATTGAGTTATTATGTATTCCATCAGATAGCGCTGCTCAGCTGAGCTTTTGAAGGTGGAAGGTAAGATTAACAGAAGAGGAAAGGCTTATTAATTAAAGTGATGCACTGCCAATTGTAAGGACGATCAAATATTGGTTCAGTCTTACCACTACTGCTTAATTTAAAAGGTATATTTGCTGAAGGTGACAGAACTGCCCAGAAGAGCAGAGGCTGTGTGCAAAATCTCTCACCTCATTTAAGATGAGATTTGTGCAGATTGACAAGAAAAAGACTTCTGAAGAAAACAGATCAACAAGTTCAAAGAGACCATCGTACTGAACCTGAAAAACAAAACTGCTTGTTACTTGAACAGTGTAACAAGGCAGCTTATAAGCACTACCCTTATTTATTGTAAATGCTGCAGCCAAGCTAATGATTTTTGTTTCAGTTGGAGTTCAGATTCTCTCTTTCATCAGCATTATCTTGCCAGATATGTTCCCAAGCTTATTTTAATTTAGGATTTGACACCAGTGATTGCCTTTTTTTCCCCTCAAAGGATGAATTAGTTCACAATAAAAGATGCATATTAGGCAATTTATTATGCTAATGACTTGCAGAAAAAAGCTAAATTACCTTGATGGTGGATTATATTGAACAATAAAAAAACACAGTCATCGCAAGTCTCAGTGAACATGTAGTTTAGCTGTAGTTAGCTACAGGAAGTTTCCTAGTAATAGTACCCACATTAAAGACAAACAGACATGCATTAGCAGTAACCACATTCATAGTGAAACAATATAAACAGATCTCACTCAGATTTGTAATTATGTCTCATTACCTTTCAGTAGTCACTTTTAGCTCAGCTTGGAAGCAAAGCTTGTGTTAGCATAGCATATGGTGCATGCATTGGCATTTCCTACCTGATTATTTTAAAGTCCATCAGCTGATTTCAACCAAACTGAAAGAGAAGTTGAGATTCATAAGACATTAAGGTTTATACAAATTTTAAGCAAATAGGGAGTCAGGTAGAAGAAAAAGCTGACATTAATGCTTATCACTGCTATAGAAGCGTGACCTGAGAATATGAGTCCTCAGATACACAGTGTCCCACATTGCTTCTGGAACCATTACTCACTTTGAAGTGTGAAACATTTCCTATCCTATGCTGCATGCCCAGCCACTTCTGCTGACCTCTCTCAGAACTGAGGACATAGGCACTTCGGGGCACAGGGCTGTTAGTCAACTGGAAAAGTAGGAGAGAGAGTGTACCTGCACAGTGTAATGCAATATCTATGCATCATTAAGCTGGCATTGGGATAAGGATAAAGGTGGAGAGAAGCATTTCCAATGCAACCTTGAAATGACAGATGGATTAACAGTAAAAGAAAAAAAAAATCAGATGAGACAATTAAAATTATTAAGCTGGATCAATAACAAGATTCAATCAGTTAAAGAAAAAGGTGTTCTGTAATAATGGTAGGAGATAATCAGTTTTAGTTGAGCAATAAAAGAAGCAAATCAATTTAATTGGAGGAAAAATAGAAAGAGTCCCAAATACTAATGCTATACCAACTCCATAAAACATCCGAGCAATCTAAATGAGCGGGAACAGCTCAAACACACTCTCCTAGATCCAGGGCTGTTCAACTTGGAGAGCAGAATGCTTGGAGAGACCTTAGAGCAGTCTTCCAATACATTAAGGGGGCCTATAAGAATGATTTTTTTATAAGGGTAAGCAGTGATAGGACAAGGAGGAATGCTTTAAACTAGAAGTGGTAGGTTTACATTAGATACAAGGAAGAAGTTCTTTATTGTGAGAGCGGTGAGGCAGTGGAACAGGCTGCCTAGAGAAGTTGCGGATACACCGTCCGTGTTCAAGTTCAGGTTGGATAAGGCTTTAAGCAACCTGGTCTAGTGGAAGGTGTCCCTGCCTGTAGCAGGGGCGCTGGTACTAGATGACTTTAAAGGTTCCTTCCAACCCAAACCATTCTGTTCTATAATTCTATGATTCTCCAGCATTCGGAAAAGTCAGCAGCAGTGTCAAAAGGCTGCAGTGTAATGAATGTACAAATTACTGAGTAATTTTAAGCAGATGATCAGAGGGATTATTACCAATAAGAATAAAAGAAAATGCCACTTCAGAAGCTGGTCAGCTTATGTTTTTCAAAACAAATAATAATGTTGTTGGTTCTTGTTCTCCAACTGCTGCACCACTTACTTAATACCTCTGAGTTTATGGCTCTGGCATAAATGATTGCTTGTTTTCAAATGACTAATTGCAACTCACTTTGTCTTCTCACTTTTGTAATCTGTACTTCTGAAATTAACCTTCTATATTTTTAACTGGCATCCATTTCCCTCTTTGGGGGGAAAAAATTAAATAGGTCAAAACCTTCATTTTCCTCCACTGGTTATTGTGCACACATAGACCTTATCACAATGACATGGACAGATAATGCCATCACACAAAAAGCAAGTACAATGATCTAGAGCTGGGCTAATGACAAATGTTTGTGTTAGAAATGAAAGCTCATCATCACTGTAATGACATCAGAAGAGGGAGCTGCAACTTACTGCTCTTGAACTAGTGTATTATGAAAATTAGCATTTTCATTGTGTTCTGTAACAGGAAATATTTTATCTGCTATAAAAAACAACAGCTTTTGTAAACGATTAAATTCTCAAGCTTCTTTTCAGAATTTAATAAGCTGTGAAAGTTGTTCAGTGTTGGATGTATAGCACCCTTGCTTTTATCTTCCAGTGTAGCGACAAATGCACAACTTAAATGACACTCCCTCGTCTTTTCCTGTATATCACTGTTCTGCACTTTGTTAAAGTATACCATATGAAAAATAAATAAATCATTACCTAGGACCAATTTAAAGTTCAACATTGGCTTGTGAGAACAGCCACCTATTTCTTTAATGTTTATCAATAGAAGAAAAGCTGAAAACACTTAGAAGAACAGCTGCAGCACTAGCACAAGTAGGATCTGGGGAAAGCTGTACCAAAATGCAGTCTCTGAGTAAAGCTAAGCTCTGGACTGCATGGAGAAAGTGCATTTTCCAACACAGAATGTGATTTAAGAGGGACAGCTTTTCGCTGCCTGAACATTTTCACATCAGAACAACAGCATTCACATGAAAAGAACTTGGAGATTTCGCTATTATGGAGAAAAAGCGTCCAGTTTGGCTACACCCAAAGAAATATTTTCCAGTCTAAAGAGGACCCCAGTTTTCACAAAGCTTAATTTTCTCTTTTAAGATAAAAAAAACCAACTGCCATTTCCCTGATTTCTCTAAACCCTACTTAATCTGCCCATTTCAATACATGATCTAGTCACTTGTGAAACAGAATCATTTTGTTATTCACGGATGTGTGCATATCATTCACATGAAAAACCACAACACAGGCTGAAGCAAATACTGCCAGGAAAACAAAACACAAATGATTAAATAATTCAACCAAAACCCACCCAAAAGCTGTGACTAAGACAACAGACGGAGATTCAAGCCCTCAGCTTCCTGGTCTCAATACTGCATGACAAAAAGCATGTAATTTGAGATTGCTGCTCCTGGCTTCCCATCTCTAAAGCAATCACAAGCATTAAGATGTCACAGTGTATGTGGAGAGATTATTGAAACCTGCTTCCTTTTCCACTAATTTCCATGGGAAATTAACATCAAACTTTGCTAATGGTGTTCACTTCGGTAAGACAAGCAAACTCAGGGAAAAAGCCAAGAAAGTTGAGTCAACTCTCATTTTTCTAGGCACAAAAAGCAGAGCATGTTGGGTACACGAAACAAGGGGACAAAGGCATTTCGCTGTGGCTCTGCCCTGCCATATGCCTGCAGGGGTGGAAAGCCTCTATCACCCTTCCTCACTCATCTGCATTTTTATACTGTCTGGTGCTCAATTTTTCCTTACATTGGATGAGCTGCTTGCAACTCACAGCTCCTACTACCTCCCTAGATTACTTGTTGCCAGCAGTGGAGGAAACTAGATCCTGCTTTCGGGTAGTTGTAGAGAGCACTAAGGTCTCATCTGAGCCTTTTCTTCTTCAAAATAAACCACCCCAGTTTCCTCAGCTATTCCTCATAAGGCTTAGTCTCTGGACTTGTTCTGGCTGGACCTGTCCCTTCAGTACTCCGGCACATGCTGTGATCTCACTCCATGACATTCCCTGGCACTGAGGTCAGGCTGACAGGCCTGCAACTTCCAGGGTCCTCCTTCCTTCCCTTTTTGTAGAGAGGCATGATGCTGGCCAACCTCCAATCCTCTGTGACCTGCCCAATAGACCAGGGCTGCTGACAAATGAACAGTGGCTTGGTGAGCCCATCTGCCCAGCTCCTTCAGGACCCTCGGATGGAACCCATCTGGGCCCATGGACTTGCGTATATCTAAGTGGATGATGGTCACTAGCCATTTCTTCCTGGATTATGGAGACATCAGTCAGCTCCTCATCTTTGTCACCCATTTAGTGAGGCTCTGGGCCATCTAACCGAGTGGCACATTCATAGAGACTTGAGAGAAAAAAAAAAAGACCATAGGGACATTTTAAGGAAACACATACCTGTCTTGTTTGTCCATCTGTATTTCCTCTCAGATTTTATTTCATTCTCCTTTCAAAGTACTGGTCATGCAATTTAGGAATACCCGTTAACAGTTTGATAGAGGTAGACAAACTACAACTAAAAACAGTAATGAGCCACATTGTTTAGTGTGTCAAGTATATTCTCTGATGACCACTGATGAATTAGTGTTTTTATTATAAAACCAGCCCTTTATTTCACACATGTAGCAAGACTTTCTCAGGGCAGCATGCAGAGCATGCAAGTATTTTTGAGACAAAAGGCCTCAAAGACAGCCAAATGTCCAAGCATTTAGCCTACAATTTAGATCATTAAAACAACTACTGATAGTTTGAATTCTCTGAATTTTCCCTCTGTCACTGCTAGGACCAGGGAAACATGAAGTTGCCAAGAGGAGACAAGGAGACTTTGCAAAGCATCCCCTTCAGTAGCATTGATCTGTATGACATATATTACCACATGCAGAATGCTGCCATATCCCCATGGCTGCATAACATGCTTCCCCTCCCTGGCATTTAATTCAGAGCAGTATCCACCTGAATCAGAGAGGTCTGTCTGCCTAAAATGAGAGATGACATTTTCATGAAACCAAATAAACCCCGGGAGTGACAGATGGTGTGTACATGCAGGGAGGGAGGTGGGGGAAGGAGAGTGTGGTTTAAAAAAAGTACCTGCCCCAAATACAGTGCAAACTACAATCAAATTACAAGTACTGGTAGGGTGAAGGGAAGAGAAGGGAAAGAAATAATCCTCTGAGAAAGATGTAGGGAGAATGTTGAAGTGTAATCAGTGTGATTAGGGTGTAACTCAGCAAGCATAAAGGATTCAAATAACCAGGTGAAACCGAGTATCCAGGTATTATACACTTCATGGTGTATGTCCATCAGCGAAAGCACACATGAGCTGAGATATTCAGGAAATCTCTGTTCAGATTTGCAGAAAAGACTTCAGCAGTCCAAGTTACACTTGATAAGCCCAGAGGCAGCAGTAACCATGACACGTATGCCTGATGAAAGCCTA
This sequence comes from Psilopsiagon aymara, assembly GCA_024733675.1. Taxonomy (NCBI): domain Eukaryota; kingdom Metazoa; phylum Chordata; class Aves; order Psittaciformes; family Psittacidae; genus Psilopsiagon; species Psilopsiagon aymara. Next base: position 6,559 of record JANRGW010007469.1, read on the forward strand.
CCTCAGACAGTTTACCTTCCTCTCTCTCTATTTAAATACCCAGTTGCATTTAAGCAGATTAAATCCATTGATTAACATAATGTCCAGTCTACACTCGGAAACACTGACAGTGCTCAAAGATCCTAATAGCTGATTTTTTTGGAACATGTTATATAACCACAGCAAATTCATCAGTGTCTTGGAGATCACCATAGAAACAGGCTGGTAACTATCTGTGCAGGAGGAAGAAGCCCTGATCTCAGCTTGGAAGAGATGCTGATGCGACTGGTCAAACACATGGGCCTCCCTCCCTTATTTCCAGCATCATGGACTTGCTCACTCTCAGTTTTTTGACTGAAGGACTGGGTAGAAGGTTTCCTGCTCCATGTAAGGGATTTAGTAAGATGCTAAATGATTTTCTACCACAGAAAGTAAGACACTGAGGCTCTATTCCAAATTAAAGATCACAAACCAAAAATAGCTAACTCGGTATTTCTGCAGGAAAAAAGACTGCTTCAACTATCTGAATTGCAAAACAGTGAGGTTCTGCACACTTAAAGGTGCAGTGTTTGCTGCCATTAACTCTTTTTTGTTGCCGCCTGGTACATCTTCCCAATGATCTGGGCCACAAGAATAGAGAGAAATTGTGCAATCCACAAGGCCTGAGACTAGAATTGCTCTGCTAGAGGGGGAAGAAAAGGGCAAAAGAAAGGCTTCATCTTATTCAAGGGACATGTGCTTAGTATGGACTTCATACAGCCTCTCCATGTCTTTATTTTTGGTATCAATCAAAAAAAGTTTCCATGGGCTCTCTCCTTGGCTGAAGTAACTTCTTGGAAAAGCATCCACAGTGGTCTTCACATCACATGAAGTAGAAAAGGTGTGTGCTTCCACATAATTCTTAAAATTAATGCACAACGAATGAATTGACTGATTTGAGAATTCATAAATACTAACTGTACTTGAATAGAGAAGTAGCGAAACATTCCCATTTGCTGACCTGAAAATGTGTTCCTCAGCTTAAAATATTTCTCTAAATTTTTTATTTGATGACAGTAAATCTTTTAATCACTCTCTCATAATATTATGACTTTAACTTAAGACCATTCCAATCCTTCAAAAAGAATTGACATTTACTCAAACAAAATGATTAATTTCTTTGCACTGCAGTAAGTGTTCACAGGCTCAATTTATCTCAAGATTAAAGATTACTTAACCAAAGCTTGTCCCAAAGTTAATTCAGTTTAAATATGTATTTACACAGTTATCATGGCTCAGTACAATTTAAACTCTAGTGAAATACACAAAAATATTAATGGATAGTGCTAACTGCTGTAACACAGTAAGTTTAATTTTGTTTCATGTTACTTTCCATGTTTCAGTGTTGTGCCACAAGCTCAGTTTAATTATATTTCACACCACTATCTTTGCAATGTTAATTTTCTGTACATTTAGTTCTGTCGTCCCAAATTTAAACATGTTTTAGAATAGTTACTAATTGGTGATAACTACAGCAGAGGTCCATAGAATTCTTCAGGTTTGGTTTTTTTTTCCCACATTATTCTATTAAATCCTATGATTATTATTTGATATTAGGAGAAATTTCTTTACCAAAAGGTTTGTTAAACATTGGAGCAGGCTGCCTAAATTATTCCATGACTCTCTGATTCTGTGATTATTGCACTTAATGATATACTAGTGCTATAATGCAAAAACTGTAGTATATTTTACTTAAATATTTACCTATGTTTGATTTGTTTTAGTGAATTAAAGTAATTTGGGAAGGCATGCAGAGGCCAAGGGTTGAAAACCTATTTTCTATGGAAATATTTACTTAAGTGGCTGCTCTTGCTGGAGAAACCTTTGTGGAAATCACAATATAAGCAGATAATTTTCAGAATAGATATAATAATTCATTACTACAAAATAAGAACTCCTTTTATTTTTTCTCAAGAAAGATATTTTTTATGTGAACTAAGCTATTAAAACCTATCCTTGTCATTGTTCCCTCACAGCTCAGAAAAATATGCCAGCGTGGCAGCATATAGCACTACTCTGAGCATTCATTACTGCAGTTAGGACAAAACCACATGGGCTATCTTGACTGGAACCAATACAGCAGACCAGGTCATCTGGCATAACCACTCATCCCTCGCTGTTATTTTTTTTTTTTGTAATGGATGGCTCTACCATAAATGAAGAACAGATAATAAGATTCACAGATCCTTTCGCAGGTGCTCTGTACCTCTTCCTTTCTGCATTACCAAGAAAATGCATCTGGTAATAAAATTCAAGTACTTCGTTGTCATATAATATATCTGTGCACATCTAGTTCATCAACAGGGCACCTTCTGTGATCCATGACATGACCAGATGCAGAAGAAGATTTAGGCATTTCCGCCTAATGGAAGAGCAATCCTGCCACATGAACAGAACTGCTCTTAATTGTATGACTGGACGCATACTTCACAACTAGCAGGGAAGAGCTGCATTTTTGATAGGACAAAACACTTATAATCACATGACACAGGAAAAACTTGCAGCTTCTTTGAGAAACAACCTCCTTTACAGAGAGTACAGAGATGTGGAAAAAAATGTGAGAACAGAAAAAAAGGGGAATGTGTTATGTTTCCTATAAAAACAGATAGAAAAAAGTATTTGAAGGTAATTTTGGCAAGAAAATTATAGCATACTAGATTCAATTTGTTTCTCTATATGTCTTAATAGACAGGACTATGAATATTATTGGCCATAAAAATTACACCAGTCTTTTCCGAAGAAGAGCAATAATATTCAGCTATAATGTTCATCTTCTAGTCTGTGTGGCTGTGAATTTTTCAAGTTGATTGTATGTACTCTAATGAAACACTTTTTCAGTTTGTCTTATTTTATTTGCCATTAATTACACTGAATTATAACTGATTCTTCTAATACAGGTTTGGGTTCTTTTTCCTTTTATTCTGTTTAAGACTTGCAAGGAGTGCTCACAAGCAGTTCAAAATGTAACATTAGCCTTGCTGTCCTCTGGATCTTTTCAAAATTATTTCTGTATATTTTTAATGTGGAATTCACAATCCAATCAACGGCTCATGACTGCTACTGACAATAAAATCTTAATTGTCTCTGCATTGCTTTCCATTTCCCTAATGAATTGAAGATCTATTTTTTGCCTTTTCCTGTTGTTGATGTATTCTGGAGAGATTTTTGCTTTACAAGTGACAATGAGAATTTCTTTATCTCAGAGGAATGAGAAAGTTTAAAACTCAGCAGCATGAGAGGTTTGGATTGTTTTTGCCAGCACACATTACCTTTAAATTTATGCAAGCTGAATCTCATATGCCAAGGTTTTAAAATTAATCTGGAGTCTCTCACAAACCCCTATGGTTTTCACAAATGGAAAAATTTATGGACCAAAATGTTGAAAAATGCCTCTGGATTTGTTTTCTGCTTTGGCACATGCTAAAAGCATCTGCAGATACCAATACATTTTGTTTCTAAATCAGTATGCTCACCTTCCTTTGTGCATGACAACTGTGAGAAGCCATGGAGTCTTAACTGAGCCAAGGAGTTTAAATACTGGCAAGCTATAATCCACCTCCAAACATGTCATCACTCTCTAAAGCAGAAGTATCTCACATAGCATACTTGTTTCTTTGGTAGAAAAGACAATGGCTGAAATATAAATATGGGGAGGCCTGGCAGATTGATTACATCATACTCCTAGAAATCTGCCAAGACAAGTGCCATGTACTTACAATGATAGAAGCAATGACTGGATGGCTGCAAACTCATGCACCATGACACCACCCAGAACTATCCTGGGCCTTGAAAAATAAGTCTTGTGATGACATGGTACCCCAGATAGAACTGAGTGAGACAAAGGGACTCATTTCCAGAATAATCTCATAAAAATCTGGGCCAAAGAGCATGGCATTTGGTGGGTATATCACATCCCCAATCATGCACCAACCTCTAGGAAAACTGAGCAGTACAATGGACTGTTTTAACAGTTTTAATGGCTACATGAAGAGCAATTGGTTGTGGGACATTCAACCATTGGGATACACATTTCGCAACTCCCACCTGGTTAACCAACACTAGGGGATCTGCCAAGAGGGCTGGCCAAGCCCAATCAAAACTTTTACGTACCATAGAAGGGGATAAAGTTCCTGTAGTACATATGCTAAACACTCTACTAGTGAAAACAGTCTGGGTTATTACTGCCTCAGTCAAAGGCAAACAGATTTTGCTCAAGAATCTGGGTGTATGCGGTGGGTAATGTTGGAGGATGGGGAAATCTGGTGTGTATCTCAAGGAGATTTGACTTTGGGTCAGAATAGCCAGTTAATTAAATTGCATGTTTTTAACTGCTATGTAACAGTGCTTTGCCAACTAGATGCCCATCATCATATTGGGTGCCTTGTGGCACCCATCTCTATCACTCTGGACCAGGGAGCTGAACCTGATTGACTTTCAGTCATCACATTAGTGAAGAAAGAACTTCTATGAAATCATAAAAGCAGTGAGGAAATCAGAACCGACTTAAGCATGCAACAATTCAAAACACACAGCATCTCTCCTGCCTTAAAAGACTATTAGGACAGATGGAGCCCAAAGTCATGGGTTCAATGAACTCAACATTGTGGAGTTGAGATGGCTCAGAGCCTAAGGAAATTAAAGCTGTATATGTGTGTGTACATATATAGATACACACACACATATATATAAGGAGACAGAAAAGGTGATGGTAAATTGGAAAGTGTGGATCTGAGCATGATATAAATGGTATAGAATAATGGGTGGATACTGCCCACAGGTTTTGGCAGGGATAGAGATAATTTTCTTCCCAGTAGTTGGTACAGGGCTGTGTTTTGGCTTTAGTGTAAGAATAATGTTGGTAGCACACCAACGTTTTAGTTGTTGCTAAATAGCTCTTACTTTAAATCAAGGACTTTTTAGTTTCTTGCGTTCTGCCAGTGACCAGGCGAATAAGAAGCCAGGAGGGAGCACAGCTAGGAAAGCTTACCTGAACTAGCCAAAGGGATATTCCATACCACAAAACATCATGCTTAGTATAAAAACAGTGGGGAATGGGCAGGGAGCCACCATTCAGTGCTTGGGGGTGGGCTGGGCGTCAGCCAGAGGATGGTGAGCAACTGTATTGTGTGTCATTTGTGGTTTATGAATTCTTGTCTCCTTTTTTTATTTGTTCTTCCTATTACTATCATTATTGTTCTTATAATTTCTCTTTTTTTTTGTATTTTATTTAATTTCAACTATTAAACTGTTCATTTCTCATCCTGAGGGTTTTACCTTCTTACGATTCTCCTCCCCATCCCACGAGGGTGGGTGGTGGTGCTGGGGATGGGAATAGAGAGGGGCGAGTGACAGCTGCTTGGTATTTAGCTGCCAGCTGGGCTTGAACCATGACACATAGTTTAAGATGGAGTAACAAGTTAAAGAAGCTATTTCATTGCCAGAGTTGCCTCACTTCGCACGAAGGAACTCTTTTTGGAAAGTTTTAGTTTTCTCAATCTTAATGAATACGTTCATACTGCTCCATGAGAGGGCTAAGGAGTGAATACACCACAGCCCTCAACTATGCAACTGAGCTACTTGTCTTTACTCCTCCTCTGGGCCATTCCAACAACCTCTTCTGGGCAAATTCAGGTGTTGGTTTGCTATCACTCACCAAAAATGGTATGGGCAGGAATGTGTGAGGCTTAAGTCCCTCTGCCCTGCACAGACCTCCAATAAGATCTGCACACCGCAAAAGCCCTTCAAGTCTTTAGGCCACACCACAGTGCAGACAGCAAGTACTCTTGGCATCATGATATAAGAGTGCCCTGGCAGACTACAACATATATCTTGCAGCGTTACAGAGACTGAACTGAAACATATGAAATAATAATTACCTTGTAACCAAACAGGGAGAGCCAGGGCTCTGTGCAATGTGGATGTGGACAGCTTGTTCTGGAGGCTTCTTCCGCTAGAGATGAAGAGGAGTTCATGCCTGACAATCTCTGTCCAGGAATCTGTCCTTCATCTATTCAAATTTGCTACAGTTAGTAGCTGATAACTTTTTTTTAAGTTAAAAAAAAGACTGATATTTGATAAAACCTTCGGGGGGGGGGGGGGGAAGTAAAGAAGATGCAGAAATAATAAAATAATTCCCTCAGGAATTCTTTTAATACTGAAACTAGAAGTTGACAATGATTCAAGAGCATGCATTTTGACATTTCTAAAAATGTTAAGCATTGTTCTCTTGGTAGATTTTAAGGTTATAAGCATTCTCCTAAACAAAGGTGAAAGTCTATTATATATATATATTTATGTCTTTTTCTACATGGGAAAGTTGCAGCTCTCTTTTAAATTGCAGTGTTACAATTTCTAGACCATTCTAGACCATACAATTCAAACCATCATGAAAGTCAAGGAGTGTTGCCAGCTTTAGATGCAGGATCAGGGTGAATATTCTTTTTTCCAATAGAGTAACCAAAGCATTTAATTTACACTGCTCACTCTCCTTCAAGTCCAGCAATTGCTTTAGCCTCCTTGCCACCTTCTTGTGAAAATGCTCCTACTATGGTCCACTTTCTCAAACAATTGATGACTACAAAATATAAGGGTTGATGAAAGGCAACAGTGAAAGGGTTATCAAAGAAGCCTTGCAACCAGTCTTTCATAATCAGACATAAAACCTGAATAAAAGACACTCATGCTTATAGTCTTCTTTCATATGTTATGGATTTCCGATTCTTCCCCCCCCCCCCACTAGTTTCTTGTAATACTATTTACAGTTCACATCAAAACTGTGGTGTTGTTTAGTGTTGACTTGACTGACATTTTACTCTAAACGTGCCCATTTTTCTGTCCCATTTGGATTCTGAAATCGAGTTCAGAAAGAATGGTACTGACTGAGCCAGGCCAGCTGTGATGTTTGACATTCATTGCTTATGTGTTGCAACTCCACAAGACCTACCCATGTCACAAGTGTCAGGCCCTCACGATACCTCTCTATAAGACTTTGCTTCACCTGTGCATTTGCTGTCACCTCTATTGCTTTTGATGCAGATAATTTTTTAAATAAATCTAACGGGAAATTTGTAATTTGAATAATGTAAGAATAACACTTTGCAGGGTAGGATTTGCATAGTTTTTTACGTAAACATTTGTAAGTGTTTAAGCGTTCAAAACACACATTTCAGGTTATCATTTTTTCACTTAATAAATACTCTCCATTGGACTATTTGGATACCCCCTACAAGCGCCTTTGTTTACAGGGTGAGTTAATTAATACAGTTAATACAGCAGGGTACAGGGATGAAACTTTTTTGTGGTCTCCAAACACATACAAGAGTCAGCTGGTATGAAATGGTGTGATGTGGTTGAAAACCAAGGCAATTTTGTTGACAAACTAGCTAAGGTTCATGATGAATCTCCAGCAAGTTTTCAGTGAACTTGCGATGATACAGTATTTTCCTTTAAGCAACATGAAAACAGACACTTTTGAATCCCTTTAAACTACAGCTATGGAATAAATTATTTTTACAGTTTATCTGTACTGAAGAATATTCCAGGTTTACATTAAAAACCCCCAAACCCACATTAGAAAGAGTAGATTAACCAATTCCCCCTTCTCTTGCTTCAAGGCCTGTTTATCACAACTCCATGTATTTTAGTCACATAAATAAAAATTTTGAAAGAAAATTCCTGATTGAAGGGAAACTTCAACACTCTCCATAGGATTAATGACATCTGGGTCATGAACAAAATCCTGGTTTAAATGCTCTTTTAAAGGCTTTGGAACAAGATTTTAAGCACCGTTCTTCTGCTTCCCAGTCCCCTAACTCTTTGGCTACAGTTACACTGGAGAAGGAATCTCAATTTGTCTTGTGGAAGTTGCTCCAAGATTAAATTATGATAAACAGGTGTAGCAATGTTGTAATGCAGTAACATAACAATGACTGTATACAGTCAACACACCCAATTAGGATAGTGATATCTTGATTATAGCCCCTGTTCCACTGATTAATCCTTTATAGGTAGTTAGAGCAATTGGTAAACAAACAAAGAAATAAAATAATGATACTAGGGGAATTCACACTGAGTTATTTGTAGCTCAGTCTGATACAGCTAACAAAATTAGAGAAAACAGTATTGATAATCTATTCCCTCAGGGCTTTATTCCATATACCAAACACAAAACCAATGCCAGACACCTTGAATTCATTAATGGTAATTTTCTTAAGGCTCTTTGGCCACTTGCTGCAGTGTAGGTTATTTGTAGTGTGAGGGTAACACATACCAGATATATACTTAGCTAATTAGTAGAAGTTGGAAATGCAGTTTTGCACTTCTTCTCCTGCCAGTACTGAACACTGGTATGTGTCAGATTGAGAGAAACATTCAGAGACCATGGTGGTGAAATGCAAAGAAAATGACTGTGTAAGCAGCCTTCAGTTCCAGCAATGCTACTTGACAGGGCAGCAACACCTCTTAACGGTTTCAAGCCATACAATTTCATTAGCTTCTCTGACAAAAACTATTAGAGGTAACATTTTCTTGGCTTCACAATACAATTAAGGTAGGAGGAGACCTCCAGAATGGTCCAAGAAACATTCTCTGTAAAGAGGCATAGGCAAAGACCCCATGGGAGTAATGCTGCCTGTAAAAGCTCTTTTATTATGCCAAAAAAAAAGAGAAATATTTGCATAATGCTGCAGGCCATACCAGTGTCTACACAGTTAAGGGAAATTCACTTTGAAGGATGTGGATTGTAGGCAGCCATCCAAAACCACATATAGAAACATCTGATATAAGTCTGAGCTGCAAGACCAAACATTCTTTTAAACTAAGAAAGCTCAACATTGTTTTAGTTGAGTATAGAAAGAAAAAAAAAAAAGCCACACAAAAAAACCCCAAACAAACAAACAAAAAAACCAACCCCCCCCCCCATTAGGTGCTGATACTGAAACCCAAATACCCTAATTTGTTTATTTATGAAGTAAAATCGCATCTGAAAGACAACTCCATTGCAATTTGCTGATGAAGTGGAAAACGTTTTTTACTGCTTTGTCCAATGTGAATAAAGCTTTATCTGCTTCTGTCCTTATCTGTTATAAACGGCTTTCATCTGCAGTGAAGTCAACACAAGGAATGGCTCTCTTGCAGTCTGTGGTGTTTGCTACCACTGAAACCTCTCATGAGAGTCCTTTGTAAAACAGGAAAGTGAGCCAAGGGAGCCCATAATAAATATAGAACAGCAAAGCCCTTACATAAATGACAGAATGAACAAATAAGTGAATGACTTGCTACGGTAAATACAAAATATTTGAATACCGAATACTTACCCTGAAAACAATTCCAACAGAAACAATTTATTTTACTGTTACAGTTCATACTTACCTTCAAAAAGATCAAAAGGTTAGCATTGCTGGAAACTGGGACCACTTTTTACAGATACTCATAGATATGTACATAAATTGCCATATGACAATTGAAAAAACAAGATTACTTTTTCTCCGTTTTTTTTTGACTTATTTTCAAGTTCTGAGTGGGCATATCTTAATCGCACAATGATTTCTGAAATAGTGACTCACTAGCTTGAATCTCTGATTTCAGTGCACTAAAATGGCAAATATTTGGTCTAATGACTTTTAATCATACAGGGATCACTAGACATCCCTTCATGGTATCAGAATTATTGAATTCTATTTATCTAGAAAAAACAGTATGAGTTCAGACTGCATTGTTGTTTCATTACCAAAACCAAAAACCAAACAAAGTCAAATTAAGCAAAATAATTGCCTTTGAACTATAAGCCATGTAAGCCAAATCCGTCTGTATTCCCCATCCTGCAGCCCTTTACTCAGCAGCCTCTTGAGCTGTGTGATGAGGCACACTCAGACCCACAGAGCACTCAATGGGAGAGCACACCCAGATATAAACTCACCAAAAAAAAAAAAAAAAAAGAAAAATAATCATGTATCTCACAGAAGTATCTTAAATCCTGAGTTTACCAGAAAGGAGAACATTCTGTATCCTAATAACCACTGCCAAAATGTTTTAGGTGAAATAAACATTTCTGAATTGCTCTAAAACCCATTCAGTATAGTTGCAGGCAGGATAACTTACCAGCTACTGAGGGCCACTGAGGCCACGAGAGGGCAAGAATCCCTTAAGGCTAGCAGCACTGAAAGCAGTTAGCTTTCTCAGGGAAATAATATAACTTTCCTTGCATTTAATATTTAAAATGTGATTTAAATGTGAATAATTAATGTCAGTCTACTTCTAATTTCTAACAGTGAAAGCATACGCTGCAGTCTATTCCATTTCCAGTGGGAAGAAAACTGTGGGAACTGTAATCTTTTGTTATTAAAGCATTACAGTAGCAGTGTGACTGCACAAATGTTAATTTGTCACAATTTTCTTGTAGCACAATATTTACAGTACTTCAGAGTGTATGTATGCGATGAGCATTGTGTACCCATTTGGCAGCTGTATCTGAAAATCTACTTTCAGGGTTTATATTCACAAAGGTCGGGTTTTTTGGGGGCTGATGAGGCATAAAGACTAAAAAAGCTGCAGCACAGTGCTAGCGTTATGAATGTGTCACATTTACTGTTCACAGTCACATAAGCAGCTTCCACAATGTTTGTTCTTTATGACCCATACAACATTGCAACCCAGTGTAATACCTTGGGCAAGCCAAGATCTTTAGTAATGATGGTCATTACTGTTTTCTAAAAAACTTTTTAAGACATATCAAAGCTGAGGGGGAGAAAGATTAAGGAAGAGAAATACTTAAAAGGAGGTCTCAAAGAGCTGGGACAAATGGCTATACTACATCAGGCATGGACTTTCCTCTTCTCCTTCCCTTTTCTGAAATCCAGTGGAGTTGAAGACAGTATGCATACCCACCAGAAAAACAGAAAAGGTCACACATGGAAAAAAGAAACAAAAAAACTGCCCAGATAAAGCTACCAAAGAAAAATTATTAAAAATCCCACACCTTTTAGAAACACTTAGAACTTTTAATATAACATTAAAGAAACTGGTAAAATACATTTCAAAGAACATAGAAAAGAAAAAAGAGCAACTCATCTTGCACTATCATAAAAAGCGAAACAAAAATGTTCACTCTAACAGCAAATTTGATACTTTGACAAAAGAGAGATGAAAGGACATGAATACATAGATTTTAGAGTAAGATATATATATTATATGAATACATATATACAGCAGATATATATATACTTGAAAATGAGTGTCCCTTCAACTAAAAGGTATGGGACATTGGAGATGCCTGAACAGCCACTCATCTGTTTTGATACTAGACTGACAACAATTAAAATGACTCCTGGGGAATATTTGTCTATCCTGTTCCTAAAAATCTTGATGAAGATATTTTTCTTAGTGAAGAAGTAATGAAGATCTCACCAAGACCTTTCAAGCCTGCTCCAGTGTTGCATTACTCTTTTTCTCTCCAAGTTTTTTCCTAATATCAAACTTGTATTGCCTTTGCTGCATTTTAAACTCTTGATTACTGATCTGACGTACTGTGGACACTGAGAACAGAGCATATCATTTAGACTAAGATTTTACACAGTTGATGTCTTAAAATGACTTTTGTCAGCCCACTCCTGTCCAAACAAACCACTTTTTCAAACTTGTTGCCCTACTCTTTCTCATCAGTGTTTTCAAAATGCCCCATTTTACCTGGCATGCAGTGCCCCAAATCAAGCGCTGCATTCCAGCTGATGTCTTATAAACACTGAGTAGCATAAAAAGATGATGTCACTTGTCTGGCAGATTATGCTGTCCTGTCTGGGCATTCCATTGTGATGTTTGCCTTCCTTGCAAAAGGCTGACATTGCTGAGATTATGATTCATAATACCCTCAAATTCCTTCTTGAGTGTTTATAGCTTACTGTTTTTCCCCTTGTCTGAATTTGAGCAGATGATTGCACCTGCTCAAGTGTAAGAGCATGCACTTCTCACTGAATTCCATTCTCATATAAGATCAGTTTTTCAAACTTGTCAACTTCATTCTGATTTTTTATCTTGTAGCCCCCTTATAGCACTATCTGCAACTGCATAAATGTGCTGTCTATTCCAGCATACTTATCATTCATGAAAATGATCCAAGGCTAAAACTGGGGGGAATCATGCTTACGAGAGGCCTTGAATTTTAGAAGAGAACCACAGAGAGTTGCTTCAACTATGGACACTGCATCCATCTTATGTTAATTTATCTATGTTCTTTTATTTTCATGATGGGAATTGCCATATGCAAAATTGCCAAAAGCTTCACCGTTACTGGAATCTAAGCACAGGACTTCATCTGTTTTTTTCTTGAAGGCCTTCTGTGTTAACCACCAAAAGAAATCAGACTGCTGGGATTTAATTTCCTTTTGACAAAATGATGCTGCTTCTTATTGATCACCCATCAGAGGTTAATTGTCTCAGAGGTGCACACAAAGAGTTTATTTATGCCAATATTTTTTCAGCAATTGCAGTTAAGCAGACCGGCCTGAATTTTCTCCTGCTCACTGATCCCCTCTTTTTATGATGGTCACTAGACTACCAATGCGTTTATTTACTGGATCCCACACATCCTTTTCAAGATTTCAAATAAATTTACTAACGGTTTTGAGACTGCTTTAGTCATTTTAAATCTCTCTGATTAAAGCCTCAGGCCCAATTAAATTCAGATCATTCAACCCAGCTCCTTTTGCAAAAGTGTCCATATGTGTTTTTCTCTTTGAAGTAAAGATGTACATGCACAGGAGAAAGACAATACTGCCTTTCTGGTTTTCCTCATCCTGAATAGACTTCAAAGTAGCCTCCAAACAAGCCAGTCTAGCAGAAGGTGAGAAAATCAGCATAATTTTTTCAAAAAGACCCTTTAATTTTGTCAGAGCACTACACATGCTCCAGCCAAAAGATTACAGAAGGAGTTTTCAATTTGGGACCAAGTTAATTTCTGAATTTGCCTTCAAATCAATTGAGTTTACACAATCACATTCAGCTGAGATTTCAGAAATGCATAGTAAGAAAACCTGTCCATCAGATGATTTGAGAAACGCAAAAGATCAAATAATCATTTACAGAAAACTCTGAGACTCTTAACAAAAAATTGACCTGTACCAGCAGTTAGAAAAAAAGAAGGAAGAAGCTGCAGGCAACTGGAGAAAAATGCATTCCTGACGCTGCATTTATCAAAGAGATACTTGACAGCACAAGTTGGAGCAAAATCTGATCAATTTCCCGGAACTTTGACAAAATTATAGACTTGCTGCAAAACCAGTTATCATGTACCAAGGGAGCCTGTGTGCTACTGAAAAGGATTTCATTAGCTGATAGCTGGGAAATGACGTGTCCACCCTTAGATCCTGAGAACATAGACTGCAGACACATCAGCAACACAGCATCGAAAAGGAATCTGTTTCTGGCTAACTGATTATCTTTTTGGTGGAACTGACATGTGTGCTGATAGGTGGTTTGTCTCCTGTCATTTGTATTTCATAACACAGCCTTTAAATAAATCACCTTCATTGCACATCTAGCAAGACAGAGGGAGTGCCAAAATAAGTTTTGGGAAAGCAGCTTCAGAGCATTATCACACAGAGCATGTAACCTTTTGAGACTGCTTTATATGCAACTACATCACACACCATAAAACAAATTGGTAATTCCCATCTGTGAGAAAAAAGAAGTATCTCTAATCCAACATTTACCTCAATAAAGGATAATACTGCAACTACACAACTATGAAGTTAATGTGCTATAAATCACTACTAGAGCTTTCCCTTTGCAAAGAGAAAAAATAATTTATGTATGATTAATTTAAGAGAAATACAGACTTAGTGGGTGAATCATACTTATCTGTTGACTTCAAATAATTTCAAGTATGTCAGCGATCCCTGAATATCTTAAGTAAAGCAAAATTTGGTATCATATGCTTTACAGAGTCATGTAATATTGACAGGCTTGAAATACTTATGTTTGAGGTAAAGGTGAGAAGGTTGGTTGAATTATCTGAAGTCAGATGTAATGCTCAACCTTGTTAGAGGTTTTGAAATTCTCTTCATGCTGAGGAATACATATTCCTCTGCAGCCTCTTGCTCAGTTGAAATAACTGGGAGAAACTTAGACTAATTACCAGAGGTGAGCTTGGATCTCTGCTCCAGGGAAAGTGTTAAGCCATCTCTACCACTGCTTGCACATTATGCTTCACTTCTTCTAACACCAGCGAGAGATGTGCTGGACTCACATCTTTGGATGATAGACTGACAAGCCACAGGGAAGCTTGCACTATTGTAACACCATGGGCTGGAGTAAAAAGCTTTCTGAAATAGCAGCAGTAGCCTTCTATTCAGTGCAATTTAACAGCAAAATCCACAATGCATTTCCATGCAGTTTCCAATACATGAAAATTCAGTATATAAACGACTATAAAATACCACCTGCTTCCTGCATGGCAGACTAATACAGACATGTAGTTTAAAAAAAAAAAAAAAAAAAACATATTCAAGTTTGTCTTTGGTGTTCTGAAACCTGTCATGGCACTTGAGGAAATGGCCTGTCTCCGATTTTTTAGTTCAGCACATCACCTATGCCACCAAACCTGAGACATACACATATGAGGATACAGACTGGAACTATCAGGACAAACCATCCTATCTCTAGAAAGAAATGCACTGTCATGACAACCATATGTAATAAGGATAGCTTTCTTCCTACAGTAACTTCCAGAGTATGACAGTGATAAGAATAACAAGCATTTCAGCATTATACAGCTCCAATTTAATGTCATTTGAGTGTGATAATAGATTTTTTTGCAAAAATTATAAAGCATCGAACTGGTATATGAGCCAGGCCAGTTTTAGTTCTAAAATATTATTTTGGGCAGCTTTCTTATAAGCAAGAAGAGGAATAGGCTGGCTTTTGTAGCTAGTGAAATGAAACAATAAATAGGGGCAGGAGAAAAAGAACAAAATTTTCACATTGTTTCATGTATACTGTAGAACAAAAGGACGGTGCAGAAATTATCTGTGCCCCCAAATGATCCTTCTTTAAAGTCACAGGTAAGAATTAGACACACAATGCAGGGTGGGGAAGGAGGAGGAATACATTAGAAATGCTGTCTTTAATGCGTGAATAAAAAGGCCACCCTACTCATTTCAGATTTATACTGTATTTTCGTTATGACAAAGAATAAAAACAAATGCATTAAAGACCTTAGCAAAGACAAGTCTGCATAAGACTCAAAGACCGAATGCAAAGATTGTTCCAGGGAGTTCTCATAATAGCAAGTAAATGCTGAAAATATCCAAAATGCCTAGTGTTTTGGGGGTGAATTCTTGGGTAAGATTGCAGGTTGGTGACTCAGCCTACTCCTTGTCGAGGAAAAAGTGTGGTTAGAGAACATAAGACAGATGTAAACCAAAATAATTTTCTTGACTCAGCAGATTTGACACATGGGCACAGGCACCTTGCACTGTCCCACAGGATCCCAGTTCCCAAGGCCAAAGGCATGGGGAGAGTTACTGCTTGGAGATTTTTCTTTGTATGAATACTCAGTGTTTGCATAGCAAATGCCTCCCTCCTCCCTCTGGCACAGCAGTGTAACAATGATCTATGCCTTAACATCTTGTCATTTTAGTATCTTTATTTCACATTTCCTCCTTTGACACTCATTTTTTTCTGGTATAGTCATGCTAATGCCAACAGAGCAAGACAGCCTTAGTGGTATTCACAAAATCAACAGAGAGATGTTTAAAAGAATTTAATGTACAAAGATGGGTGCATCTGTGCATCTATTCAGTGTTTTATAATAACCATATATCATAAGTGATGGTCTTTTACTTAGAAGTCAATACGTCTCTCCCTCTTATCATTACTCAGGAGGCCTAAACTCAAGTTTAGGCTTCACACCTTATTTCTGCCTACATAAACTACAATTCCCCACCTATTTCAGGATGCACAGACTTCTCCATGTGTGAAGCACATGATCATTCTTCCTTCCTCTAGGAAAGCCTTCAATCCAGGGCAGAGTATCTCAAAGGGAGGGGGTTTCTGCTGATCACTATTCAGCCAATGAAATTCTCTGTTAAAGCACTTACGATGAGAAATTGTAGGCAAGAAAGAAAGTTATAAGGTGGAGCATGATTCGCAATCATGGAGAATTCCACTTTTTCCACTGGATATCTGCAAACATGCAGAGATCTGACTACTACCCAGATATCTCATAGTACATCATCAGCAGGCAGGATGCCAGTATGCTTGATGCTGATATTACCTATGTGTGACATCTTCAACAATGAGACATTAGCTTGGGAGGGAGACACCATGTACATCTGTTTGTCAATACTGGTGAAAACAGGAATCCTCAGAAATCATAATGGAACTCATAAATAACCTGAGAACAAAACAGAAACCCATTCTAGATTTCCGAACTCCAAACAGGCCCACCAGATTTGACACCAGGTCTAGTCGAAAAGAATATAAAGCACATAAAAACTCATGCATAGGTACTTAATGACAACTTTTTTCTGACACCATCCACTTCCAGCAGTACAGCATTATCCTTGGTTGGAATTTGTTGATAAGTAAAGTGCAATGTTAAAAAGTTTGCTAGTTATTTTCTTCCTATTAAATCAGATTTCTCCCTGTCCCTCTTTTCCCCCTTATTTTTGCCTGTGATTCTTTTTTCAGTGTTATAACACTCTGAATTTGCATAATAAATTTTATCTCACTCCTACTCCTTCTAGAATTTTTTTGCTCTTAATAATAATAATACCACATAACAATGAAACGATTACATGCCTCAAACTTTGGAAAATGAATTTAAAGCATTCTGTACAACACATAGAATTTAAAACATTTTGTACAACTCACTTGTGTACCTAAAAGCTTGAACTTAGAGGCCCTTCTGTGTGAGAGGCAGACACATTTGTTAGATAACTTTTTCCAGTAATTATAAGCTTAGTTATTAACATCCCATGTAACCTGAGAAAGGGTAGGCTGGAAGACATTTGTGGGGCAAAGTATTTATCTACCTTATATATGCATCTGAAAGTACTGTGGGGGATTTGAATCATCTGCTAGCAGCAAGTATTATGAACAAGAAAATGTGTTCCCCCTACCATATCTCACTATCTGCCATACCTTTCTATTGGCTTTTCTTCTTAACTAGGCTGCAGCTCAAAGTGATAAATTTGGCACTATATTCTAGATGAATTTCAGAGGCTCTGATCTATTTTGGCAGCACATATGAAATCTCTTAGTTCTCAAGAAAGCCCTATCTCATGTTGTTCAGAGAACCTTTCCTAAAAGATTTGGCTTCATCACTCCAACATAACTCAGGTGCTGAAGGGGAAGGGAGGAAAAAGGACCAGAAAGGTGCTACTGTTTCATTAGCACTGTGGAGTTTAGTGATAACCTGAAATGTGAAAAGTTTAACTGCATGCACTAACTGAAGAGAAGCGAAGCTGCCATGGACCGAGCACTACCCAAAATTCATGCTGCTGCCCCAATTGCTTTCTCTCTTAAGGAAATGAAGAACAAAGAAAGATTTCTTAAAATAGATGAGGAGGGTTATGCAATCTCTGATGAGAAATCAAAAGGAAGACTGTGTTCATACTTTCTGTGGTATGGAGTCATGTAAAGCATGACTCAAGTAATTTAATCTTGCTTTTGTAACAGCCAACAATACTTTGATTGGTAATTAGATGAGGTTGTATCAAATATACGCCCTGAAAAAATAAGTCTTAAATTTAAAGTCTTCCATAAAAGGGCTTTTTAAATGATCCCTCTTCCCTTACAAAGTAAATTTTTACCAGCTAAACAAACAACATGCAGCTGAGTGAAATTAGTGTGCTGCTAATTAAGAAAATCTAACCTGAAACAGCTTTTCAGTAATGTCTTGAAATCAATTGATTTAAATACACAATTCCCAGACTCTTAGATTGACTTTCTTATATCTCCATCTACACTGCACAAGCTACAAATATCTCTAGACACTTTGGCATTTTCTTAAACCTAAATGGCAAAACACAGGCTCCACAAAGAAACTTCTGCAATGCTAGTTTTTCTTTTCTATTCTACGTACTCTGAAACAGCAAATTAAGGGGGAAAAAGTCAGGATTCAGAAAACTCTTACAAATCCCAGGTCTGCACTTTTTCCTGCCCTATGGCAAAAGCTGAATACTAGAGTTATATACCTGCCACAAAAGTGGGTCAGTCGTTACTTGCAATATTAAAGGAAATATGATTTCAGTTGTTTTCACAGAACATTAGGAAAGAGCAAATAGTTGAAGTATCCACACCAAAGCTATGTAGTGCTTTAAAAAACAAGGACATGTTAAATATATCCTGAAATGATGAGAAAACTACTATATTATGTGGCCTCCACTCTGGAACAGGATTAAACTATTAATCTAGTTCTGAGGTGGCTGGCTGGGACATAAGGCAATTTTATGTTTTGTACTTAGAATAGATTTCCCAATGAGGTCTTCAATATACCTATATTAAACCACATTCAGTGGGTAATCAATTTATTCTTCACAGCTGGCTGTCATGTTATTGCAATCATAATGAGATAGAGATACATTTAGTAAATGGAGGATGTCACAGAAAGAACACAAACTTTTATAACACAGATTTAAGGGTGATACTGTTATACTGATAGTTTCAGTACCCCAGAGACATAAGAGCAATATTTACCAAAATCAAAACCTTGCATATGCAGGATTTTGCCTCTACTTGTTTTTTGTTTGTTTGTTTTTTTTTTTTTTTTGCATAAATCTATTGGAAATGGCTAAGTCAAACTGTACAATACTTAATGCACCTCAGTATGGAAAGAAAATAAAACAATAAATAGGGATCAAGACTTATAGAAAGTTTGTGCACCTAAAGGAGAATGGTGTACTGACAGCTATTACATCTAGTACTCTAAAAGCAACAGCTCCAGGGACCACTTCAGTTCTGATGACAAGAAACTGGAAAGAAGCTTCAGGAAAGGGTTGCTTCATACTTGCCTTAACCCTTATATTCTTGAAGGCTCTTCAGAGGAGACAGAGCCTCAATAAAAGAAAATACCCCCAGCTCCACACAGGTTGTAAGAAATGAAAATTTCCTTCCCTATTGGTCTGCTCCCTTTTATGAAAATTGCATTCATTTTAAAATTACGAAGAGGAAAAACTAAGTGAATTAAATCCTGTCATATTACAAAAAGAAGTCTAATTTCTTTTTCAGATCAATGCTGCAACATACAAGAACAGAAAACACACTCCTGACACATGTTGGGAAATACTCAGATTTTCCAGTAGTAAATTGACAGACAGATACATTATATTTAAACTAATCAAACTACAAGGTCCCAAAGTAATAAGAAACCTTTTCTCTATACAGCACCAACGACTTTTCAAAACATTTGTCAAGATTTTTCCACAAGCTGTGTTCCCCACATATTTTGGATGATACCATAGTTTATGAGGGAAGTAGATGTTCTTTTGTGTTCAAACTGAAGAGCAAGTTTCCCCCCTCCCCACCTGACAACATCTATGAAAACTATACTGGCTTTAGGAGATAATTTTTTCCCCCTTGAACAGTCAAGATAAACTGTATTCTTTCACAGGTGGTAGCTGAATCCCAGCAGATTTCTATCTGCATGTAGTGTGGCTATTTTTAAGCCAACAATGAATCACCAGCAGGAGGACAAGACAAAACGCTGAAGCACAAATTCTAGGTAGCTGAACTATAGAACAATCTCTATTCAGTAATTTGGTTATTTCTGGAAGAAATGAACCACATAAGCAGCAAGTGCATATGCTAATAGAATTACTTTGTGTTTTAATTAAGCAGTATTTCCCTATGGAACAATTACATATGCAGTTTACTCAACTTTTTTAAAGACTATTAAAAAAAAAAAAACAACCAACTAAAAACCAAAAACGTGTAAACTTTTTTCTTTCCCAGGCTACAAATAAAAGAACTCAAGAACCTTAAACAGAGAAACAAAAAAAAAAAAGAAAACTTAGCAAGCATACTTAGTAGATCCTATACATCCACAACAAACACCTGCTAGATACAATTGCATAAAGGAGCTTCTCTAACAGATGGCGTTATCTGAACTCCCATCAGAAACTGTTTTGACTCAGATAATGCCACTGAGAAAGTTGGGGCTGTTCAGCCTGGAGAGGAGAAGGCTGCGTGGAGACCTCATAGCAGCCTTCCAGTGTCTGAAGGAGGTCTATAAGGATGTTAGGGAGGGACTCTTCATTAGAGACTGTAGTGAGAGGACAAGGGGCAATGGGTTGAAACTTAAACAGGGGAAATTTAGATTGGGTATGAGGAAGAAATTCTTTACTGTTAGGGTGATGAGGCACTGGAACAGATTGTCCAGGGAAGTTGTGAATGCTCCATCACTGGTGGTGTTCAAGGCCAGGTTGGACATAGCCTTGGGTGGCATGGTTTACTGTGAGGTATCTCTGCCCATGGCAGGGGGTTGGAGCTAGATGATCTTAAGGTCCTTTCCAACCCTAACTATTCTATGATTCTGCTGAGTATAATGAGTGATGAGAAATTTTACATTCATTGTCATGGCTGTAAAAACACTAATCTAACCCAGTGAATATTGTGAAGTACAATTCAAAATAGAGACTACAGAAACTAAAGAAGAAAAGAAAATAGATTTAATGAAACGTTGAATTCCTAAGCTCGAGCAAAAACTACAAAATTTTCCTCAAAGGATTTACAGTTGCTAGACCCTTTGACTGCTGTGCATCACTTCAAAGGTAGTCTAGTAAGAGATGAGATCTACTGCTGCACAATTGGTCTCGCTTCTGTCCCGGGTCCCCCATAGCTAGAACTGCTATTGCTATTATTCAGTGAATGACCAATTATTCTGCACTATTTAGTACTAGTTTCTGCTGTGAAAAAATGATACTATGGTGGCAATATGAAGTTAATATTACATAAATGAGAATAATAATGCAGCCAAAATATATTTGGTATTTTTTAAAGTGTATTCACATATTTATCATTGAGTTTTGCCCATTCACTGCAGTTGAAGGAGGAGGAACTGGAGGAGAAACAAATCAATTCCCAGGCACTAGAAACCCTTAGGCCTGAAGGCAGTTTAGCCAAATACAGCACTGACTTTTAGAAATACAGGCACAGAAACAAATAGCCGCATTCAGAAACAATGAGTGAGGATGCAATTTCATTAAGACCTCTTCTCCAAACAGTGCTCAGACAGGACTTGGAGTTTCCTCCAAAGGACAAAATATGTTCTCTGCAAGAGATACTGCTATAAATTCCATGTTTGAAAAAGAAACTTGCTTTGTGCTTAAAAAGAGTAATGCACACCAAGTGATGTTTAACAGAAGGAATTTTAGGCAGCCTTCGCAACCCTTTTTCATGCAAAATTACACAAATCCAGATTCTGTTGCATCTATCATAAATGCAACTCCACTAGAGAGAAATATTACTCAGAAAATAAAGATGGGAAATTATTCTGTATTACAAGAGGGAGGTGTCAAATACCTGTCACACAGCTATTAAATTGAAAGATGGAACTCAGGAAAATTTGAGGATGTTTTTGGGCGCTAAAGCCTCATTTTTACTTGTTCCACTTATTCAGGCACAACTTTCATACAATATTTTAATACAGATTTTATTTTTGCCAAGACTCTCTCTGTCCACTGTCCATGTAAGATTGGTGATTTTCTATCCATGTAGCACTTCTACTGCATCCTGGAAAAGCTATTTCAGCAACTTTCTCAGAAATAAAGAGTTTGAATAAATCAAGGTTTGTAAAGAGCAGCTCTCAAATACAGCTTACACTCCAGATGCTCAACTGTCTGTAATATTAAAAATAAATCAATATTATGGCCAAAGCACCTGGTTTATCCTGAAACAGCTAGAAAGCAGGAAAACAGACCAAGAAGTGGTTTGGGTGTGGGGATTTTGTTTTGTCTTGTTTTTTTTTTCCTTAAAGCAAAGATTTGATTTTAGAAGGGCAATTTAACTTACCCAGTGAATTTTCCCAGGTTTATTTGAATCTTAACCCTGAAGACTCAGAACAAATGAGATTTTAATACCAAACCTATTGAAATCACAAATGACTTAAAAGGAGCCTAAAACAGAGCAGGCAGGAGAAACTGCCACTTTTGAAAATAACACTGTTTAGAAAGATCCTAACAATCACAATATACCATTTGAAACATTAGCTAAACAGAAGATACACTACTCAGAGACAATAACCACCACCAAATATCTGTGATCCAACTGTATAAGAGATGGAATATGAGCTTTTCAGAAAAGTATCACTTTTACTGCAGTACTACTTTTAGGTTTATTATACACTTAATCAGTAAACTTCAAGCAAGATTGCCTGAAAAGTCTATGATGGGATGTCATCTACCTGGACTTATGCAGAACATCTGACACTGTCTCTCATAACATTCTTGTTGCTAAACTGGAGACATGAATTTGATTGCTGGACCACTTGGTGGATAAAAAATTGGCTGGATGGTTGCATTTGAAGAGTTGTGGTTAGCAGCTCCATGTCCAAATGGAGACCAAGCATGAGTGGCACTCCTCAGAGGTCAGTACTGGGACCAGCACTGTTCAAACGTCTAGACAATGGGATTGAGTGCACACGTGCAAGTTTGCCAATGACACTAAGCTTTGTGGTGTAGTCAACACACAGGAGGGAAGGGATGCCATCCAGGGGAACCCTGACAGGCTTGAAAAGTGGGCCAGTGCAAAGTTCATGAAGCTCAACAAGGCCAAGCGCAAAGTCCTGCACCTGAGTCAGAGTAATCCCAAGCATAAATACAGGCTAGGAAGAGAACGGATTGAGAGCAGCCCTGAAAAGAAGGACATGGGGGTCTTGGTCGATGAGAAGCTCAGTGTGACCACACAGTGGGTGCTTGCAGCCCAAAAAGCCAGATGCTAGGCTGCATCAAAAAAGAGTGTGATGAGCAGGTTGAGAGAGGTGATTATCCCCCTCTACTTTACTCTCCTGAGACCCCAGCTGGAGTACTGCTTTCAGTTCTGGGGCTACAAACATAAGAAGATGTGAACCTTTTTGAGCAAGTCCAGATGAGGCTTCAAGGAGACACCAAGAACTAGGGCACCTCTCCTATGAAGACAGGCTGAGAGAGATGAGCTTGTTCAGCCTGGAGAATGCTCTGGGGAAACATTATAGCAAGGGGCCCTACAAAAATGCTGCAGGGGGATTTTTTTCACCAGGGCAGGTAGTGATAGGACAAGGGTAAATGGCTTTAATTTGAAAGAGGGAATATTTAGATCAGAAATTAGGAAAAAATTCATTACCGTGAGGGGGTGAGATGCTGTGCTGCCCCATCCCTGGAAGTGTTCAAGGCCAGGCTGGACGGAGCTGAAGGTGTCCCTGCCCACTGCAATGGGGTTGGAACTAGGTGATCTTTAAGGTCCCTTCTAAACCTAACCATTCTGTGCTTCTCCCATATTCCTCTTTTCTTCTTTTTTTTTTTTCCTACTTGATGTTAATATATTTTTTACGGCTAATTCTTCTGTCAATGCTCCTCAAGATTTCAGATTTCAACTAAATAATTGTTCATTTTGAATTTTATAAATTAAGTGATCCTCATATTCCATGATATTATTCAAGAGGAGGCCAGGCATAATTTGGTGCCTCTGACCGCACAGACTTTCTCAGAAAACATATTCAGCAGGTCATGAATTGTGCCTACCATCAATTATTGTTTTGCATGAACTCTAAAGTCTAGTTATATAGACGATTTAACACGTTTGTAACAAAAATTCTTTTTGCCTTTATAATCTTTGAAGAGAGTTACATGGCTAAATTACCCTGTCACTTCCTAATTTTGCTCTGAGAGTTAAGTGAAAAACAAATTCCAGCCAAAATCAATTTATTCTCAGCTGAAATGTTATTTCTGTTGAAACATGAAATATGCAAACCACAACACAAGTATTATACACTTTTGCTTGTTTCATTCACATTCAGCCTCCTAAAGCAATGGCATCAATTCTCAAGGGCATTTAGCTAGATGACAGTTGAAGAAATTATGATACTGACTTATTTCCTAAACTGAGACAAAATTCTGCAAGAAAATTCAGATTGTAAGGCCATGATTTCTGAAAAATTTTGAGAACTTACAAAATTATTGGTGGTTTTTTGTTTGGGAAGATAAAAAAAGCAGTATCAAGCTGATTGGTAGCTTCAAGCAACCAACACATTGAAGACTATGCCAGTAGAAGGCAATTTTAGCTTTTAGTATAGAACTGTCAACTCACTACAATCTTAACAAACACTTATACACATGATGAGACATATGAAAGAAATATAAACTGAATTACAAAGAAAAGTTTAGTGAAAAAGAAACAGAACTGTGAAATATGTCACTGAACGTACACCCAAAGTGCTAGCTACGCAGGAAATGCTTCTGTGTACAAGTTATCTAATATCCTACCTTTGTAAGATTAACAGTTTCTTTTCCATATCAGAAAAAAAAGCTGTAAATCTGATAAAACTCACTGTGCAGTTGCTGTGGAAAAACACCAAATTCAGACTTCCTTCTTTCCCCTCCTGTGGTATTTACTTGGAATATATTTCTGACAAGTTTGGTAGCTAATCCTCCTCCTCTTATTTCTTATCAAGTCACTTAAACATTACAAGCTAATATATTATTATACATTTTAGTGAAAATATTCAGAATTCGAATGCTCTGCTGCTCAGTAGAAAATTCACTGTACACAGATTGGGGTTTTATGATCCCCTAAGTCCAAATTTACAAAGCCCAATGAGGCTACTAAGAAATATATGAGCTTGATGATGACAGATTTTTATTTTATGAAACACAATTCGCTCCTTTGCTACTTGGATGATATACAGTACACTGTATATTTGTTTTTGCTGGAAAAAAATAATTCTTGAAATATACATGATTTGTCATATCAGTCTCAGGATTTTCTTGCAATCATATTTTTGCAAATATTATTTTACCTGTGGTAAAATATCAGTCAGAATTTATTAGGGGAAGAAGGTTTGAAAAACCTTTCTAGCAGAAGTAGATATATTCCAGCTGAAGACCTTTAGTATTACCCAGATATTCTGAATCAGACAGGTGCAATTTCATTTATTATTTTCTCTATGCTTTGCAGGAGAATAACATCAAGAAAAGAAAAAAAAAAAAGATTTATAATGTAATGCATATGGAAACAAAATGCATTTAGAAATCTGATTTTATTATTTCAGTCCAGGTAAATTCAGAAACATCAAGACACACAAGTAAGAACTGATTGCTGTGGTACATGGCAATAGTTGATGATAAAAATCTACCTCAGGGACTATATAACTTCTTTTGGCTGACTCTTATGTGCATACCCAGTTTTCAAAATCTGCAAAAAAACCCAGAGTGAGAAAAATCTCATCTGACAATATTTGTTCCTCCTATGTGGTGAGAACAAATTACTGAACAAACCTTTGAAACATAGTCTAGCAGAAACACAACTGATGTATATCTTTGGCAATACTGATTTGGGTGACTACATTTACAACGGGTCACTAAAAACAATTAATGATGCTCTAGTGGACAACTTACTGTGGGCAGAAAATATACCTTTCCAACATAACTCCCATGAACAGTGAAACATGAAAGCTATGCTTTTTCACAAATATTTTGGGAACTGCATCAAAGAGAAGGATAACAGAAAATGTGAGTAAGTTACAGGGAACAAAAGTCCTTTTCACACCTCTTTCTTGCTAGCCCCCACTACACTTCAGACTGTAAGTTACTGAACATCAGTGGCTGCTCCAACTTGTGGAAGTTTCCCCATAGATACTTGTGGTGTCCCTGTGATTTGGACACAAAAGATGAAAAGCTGTTTTCCTCAACCCTCTGCCCCACACTTCGCATGTCCTTACAAGAGGGGTGATAAAGGGTTCTGTATGGTCTGCTCCATCCTGAAGGATAAACACAACATTCAACTCAATGACCATGCAAGAGGCACTCAGCCAAACAAGCATTTTACATAGGTGATAGGCTGACATGCTCAGCAAGACTATGCAGACCATGACTTAGTGTCATAGTTTAAGCCACAAATCAGCCATGCAGTTTATTCACTCATTTCCCCCTTTTTCTTCCCTCTGCTCCTGGAAGGATGGAAAGGAGAATCGAAAGAATGCAACTCCCACAGGTTGAGATAAGAACATTTTAGTAACTAAGGTATAACACAAACCACT
>JANRGW010007470.1:0-30387 GCA_024733675.1 Psilopsiagon aymara
TTGGTGTTATCAGCGCTGTTCTCAGGCCACAAGTGAAAAACACAGTGCTGCACCAGCTACCAAGAAGGGGGAAAATGACTGCTACTGCTGAACCCATGACAATTCCCAACCCAAAACCCAAAAAAAAAAGCAAAATCACTGTTCTCAGGAAATCTGTAAAAATCCTCACAGCTGTAGAGTGCTCTATAGATGTGCCAGACTGTATGACTGAGGAGAAGATTCCATAACAATGAGGCATATCCAGTCCAATTTAAGGGTCAACTGGAGGGTTTTAAGAAAAAAGTCTGTAATAATATAGAATAATTAATATTTAAAGTATATGGCATGTTTTACTGAAAATTATTCTTTGGATGTCCCAAAAAGTTCCTTTAACTCAATTATCTATAAATAGAACAATTATGAATGGAACAGATTCAATGGTAACCATCTGTACTTTACTGCCCTGAGAGTTCAATATTTTTAAACTATAAAGCTCATTTCAAAAAGATAATATGCTATCTATAAATGTTAAATTTGTAAAAAATGAAACAAAGTGGACAGAGGAAGTGACTGAAAGAGAATAAATTAACTCTAATATATATTTGTGTGTTGCAATAATGTTTGAAAATATGTAAGCAGAAAATTATTCCAAGGGTAAATTACTTTCTGTAGGAGCTGATGGGACACACTAACTTTGCTACTATTTAAGCTTTTTCTTGCAAAACCAGAAGTTGCCTTGTGTTATGGAAGATATTTAAACTTATTTTGGAGAGCAGAAAATTAAGTATCTATAATAGTGAGATATCTATGATGTAGATGTTACTGGTAGAAGTGATAGAGACTGCTCACGTAATATTTATTTGCTTTCTGTAGAGAATCTTCTGCCTGGCTCCTGCACCTAAAATATTACATAAGACCTGCTTTAGACAATTAAAAATAAGCTAAGCATAACTACCTAAAATATTTCTCTGGAATCCTTTTGAGCAGTTTCTCATCTCATCTATTATGTAATATATATATTTCTCATTACATTACTTAATAAAGAAGACACGTGTGACTCTGCCATGTTTGTTTCAATACACATGGAGCTCTTGTAAAGTCTTAGAAGCAAAATACAGTGTTTCTATGTACAATAAATTTTCAGAAATATTTCTAACTCTATATCTGCATGTAAAAAGCTGCCGAAGTCTGTGCATATATTGCAGATGCAGTTAGCTCCAAATTTGAAAGGATCAAATACACAGGACAAATCTAGAACCTTTACATGAGTTCATTAAAATTTAATGCAAAAGCCCATGAATGTTTTGTAACTGAAATTGCTTATGCTGAAAGTCATAAACCACAAAACTCATTCTTCCAATCACAGAAGAGCATTCTAAATTCATATAATGTTGCTATAAGAACTGCTGCAATATTATTGCTCTTATGCCACATTTTTATGGGGCCATGTGTTGTAAATAACATCTTAGACAACTAATTGTAATGCTAAAATGTAATGTTCCTGTCTTTGTGTTAATCCATTTCTTTATAAACCCATAATGTTACTATTCTAAGTAAGTGACAAAGAGCACCTTCATTTGTAGTCTTGTAGATCTTACAGACCCTGCAGACAGGCACTAGGTGAGAAAGTGAGGCTGAATCAGAATTGATCAGTTTTCTGATTATACTGTTTAGATAGTTAGCTCTCCCCAGGTCAGCATGCATTTTCAGTCATAATGATGAATGTACAACCGACACAATGCTTTTAGGAGAAAGAGTTCCAAAAATTGGAAGTTTCCTGTTAGAGCATATTTAGAAAGTTTTGGAAACTTTGGTTTTAAGCATTGTTAACACCCAACAGCACCCACTTTCTTTCCTTATTTTAATTTAAAAAAAGATTGAACTCAAGATTCTTCTTTAGTTTCTCTGGAAAGCATTTGCTATTGTAGCTTAAAATAGAAAAGAAAAAAATACCCCAGCAGTACGATTGAAGAATGTTGGTGAATTCAGCACTAGAATCAAAGATTATATATTATCAAGAGGGTGAAAAAAAGTCTTCTTATATGACTGGCTATAATAAAACCACCTATATAAAATCAAAATTCACAGTTCTTATGCTCCAATGCAGAATTTGTAGAGTTTTACTTGGTTTTGAAATAGTTTTTGACAGAATTAGGGCCTTTAAAGGTGGCATCCAGTCAGATGAGGTATTTTAGCAAAGCTCCACATAAGTCTGTATCTGCATATTTTATAGGTATAGCTTTCTCTACTTGAATTTGTCTATGAAAATGTATAGATAAATTTGAATCCATTAATCTGAAACATGCTTCTTCATGACAAGAAAAAGTTTTCTTCAGGTATACTGATTCAAAATGGTATTTTGAGAGGCGCTTCCGTTATTCTCATTGCAGTGAGGGTAGTCTCTGGTAACTGACTCATAATTATCTTTACCTAGATGGGAGCACATCTTGCTTGCTGAATCAGCTTTCAAAATTATAGATTGGCAATCTTCCACACACAATTTTCTTCCAGAGTACAGTAAAGACAGTAATTTGCCTGGAGTTGCCATCCAAACAGTATTTAAAAAAAGGGGAGCGGGGAGGAAGGGGAAGAGATGGAGTAAAAGGAATATAAGACAGGAACTTTGCAATAAATTTCATAAGAATAGAGAATTTATGTCATGAAATAAGAGATAAAAATCTTTTGATGGTTACCTTGAAGCATTTTAGTGTGCCAGAGTATTTCCGAACAGTATGCAAATATATTGCATTAAAAGATTTCTCAAGGTGATATTAATTTGGGGGGGAGAGGGGTGGGGTGTTGAAAGAAATAAAAAGAGGGAAAGGGTAGATGAAGGCAAATACTCATTTCTTGTTAACAGAATAGAGATTTAACAGTACTATTATTTGGGTAGACATGGTAAAAAAACACCTTCTAATGCACCTATGAAATGCTATGAGTATTCTAAGTATTCTGTTGGCTACAGTAGTCTCTGGACTGATTTCTATAGGCTGTGGATCAGGTCTCAGTTATTCATATAATACACATTTACACACATTTTTTGACATGATACTGCACTCTTCATGAGGTGCTTTAATCATGACAGAAATATTAAGTGTGCACACCAAAGACATCTATACACTATTTCCTAATATCAATTAATATTTCCATATAAAGGGAATATCTGGCATCTTGTGAATAAAAGCTTTCAAAGGCAAAACTAAATATATTCATCACCCAAATTTATGTAGCACAGAGAAACTGACATCTGTATCCACTTACATGCGTAATAAACAGCTTACTAATAAATACATATTAAAATGTCTCCGTGTTTAAAGTTCTTGTTGGATGCTCTTCCTTTTACACTGTACTGATTGCAGTGGTATTCAGGTTCAGATGCCAAAATGGCAGGATGAGCTTTCTTCCCACACCAACTCTATGAAAGAATGAGAGTATCCAAAAAAATATTTTATAATTAATGCAGCCTGCACAAAAAGGGCATCACGTCACTGTTCAGAGATGACAGGCCCTATTTCACTGGCTAGACTACACATCTATTACTGTGTACAGTTTTAAGCACCTCAGCACCAGAAATATCTGAGTCAGTTGGAAGCAAATAGGAAAAAAAGTGAGAAATATGTAAGTATTTCATGGATTAAGGAGGGTAGACAGTAGATACAAAGTTTGTTACATATAATGGAAGAAATTACCACAGGCTGG
Organism: Psilopsiagon aymara; assembly: GCA_024733675.1. Classification (NCBI taxonomy): domain Eukaryota; kingdom Metazoa; phylum Chordata; class Aves; order Psittaciformes; family Psittacidae; genus Psilopsiagon; species Psilopsiagon aymara. The sequence goes on from JANRGW010007470.1 coordinate 3,679, forward strand.
GCAGATTTTCTCTAGTTGTATTCTCTGAATTCATTGGTTGGAAAAGGATTAAAGGAATAATTGCTATATGCAAAATACCTATTTTCTTGACATCTTCCCAACTGCTTCTCTTTGGGAAATATGTAGTCCCAGTGGCCATTTCCAAGTGCTTAATACCAATTTGTGCTGTCCCCTCAGTAATTCTGTATCTAATAGTGTCAATGTTCTGCTAATACAAAACAATCTAGCATCTGGCTTAAGTAGAATGCAATTATTTTGCAGGGCTGACACTGAGGGCTTATGTATGTATTTATACACATACAAAAATGCACATATATGATAGATTTTTTTTTTCTTAAAACAAAATGCTAGGAAGTCATATGGAACAAACAAAATGCAAGGAAAATATATATATATAAAAAAACCCTTTAGTAAAAGTATGTGTGAGAAAATCAACACCACAAAAATTTAAATTATGAAAATAAATCTGCCTGCATTTCTGTCTACTCGCACAAACCCAAACCCCCACCCACACAAATACTTGTGGGAATCAATTTGATACACTGCTCAATCAATTTCATGTTGTTTTCCTTTTAAAATATGGTCCTTGATACATTTAGTAAAATGTAGACACATAAGAGACAACTGTGTGTAAATCTGACTTCCTCAGCTTGCATGTTTGATATTGCAATCAAAACAACATTTTTCCAGCATAGAATTTTATCCTGCTAATTGTAATTATAGCATAGCTATACTATAAGTCCCTCTGCAGTGGAAGAATATTCAAAATTAGTCCCCTGATTTTTGTACTATGCTTATATATGCTTATATCCCAAGTATTGGAACCACCATGTCCTTCCCCTCCTCCTTCCTTGTTTCCAGCTTTTGCTTGCACTTTTTTACTTGTGCTTAACCATGAGTGACCTTTGTATCTGACTTTGAGTCTTCCTTTCAGTTATTGTTTTATCATTTTAAGTATTTTCCTGCTAAACTTGACTATTTGTTTCTTCTGCTGATTGCCAGCAGTTAATATTTTCCTTTAGACCATTGCTTCACTTAAATCCTTTGCCTGCTGATATCTTTTTCATTTGTTACTCAGAGGTTGGCATTCTTCTTTAAAAACTGAGCAGGTAAATAAGCCCAAACAATCAACTCTCCTGTTTTATTTCATGATCTTTCAACAGTGTTCTATGTAGACGTGTATCTTTTTAATGGCAGCCTGCTGAGACTATCCCCTTCCATTCCCTTTCATATATTGTTTACTTAATCTAAACATACAGGGAATAATAGACACATTCTACTTTGTCATTCAATTATTTTTCCTTTTTCTTCTAAATTATTATTGATTATATAACAGACACTTTAATCGCATTCATGGCTAGGCTCATTTGCCAGCTTCCATGCCTGAACAGTTTACAGAAATGCAATATTTATTGACTTCTATTATCCAGTACTTTCACTTAACACAAATGGCTTGTGGGAGAAAAGTCTCATCTGAAGGTGTCATCAAGGTGATAGGTTGCCATCTTTTTAGCAAATTAGAATGGGAGAAGAAACCATCCTAACTCCTGTCTTTCCTTAATGGATGCCTCCCTTAACATTTCCAAAGGTTGATAGTTTGAAGGAAAGTAAAGAAACAAAAGCTAAAGCTAAAAACTCAGAACTTGTTCCTTTTATTTCTCTGTGGAGAACATCAGGAAGAATTTTATTTAATTAGAGTAGGAAAAATGGAAAAGAGTACTCTGAAGGCCATCTTGATGGTCATTCTGTATCCCAACTTAGTCACAGTTAAATGGATCTTTAAGAAATGTACTGGCAAGAAACCCTGTCAGCAGTTCCAGACAGAGGCTTCCAGGCAAAATGTTACCCAGCCGTTAAGACAGCTACAGTCTTCTGGGAGCAGCATTTACAAGCTGTTCATGCTGGTAAAATCAGAAAACCAAGTCTGATTTGTGGTAAAAACTCTAGGGCATGTTTATACTATCTGCTTTAATGTCACTGAAGTATTAATCTGAGTGTTCAGGTTCAAAAAAAGGGACCTAATGCCTTGAGTTAAGAAATTAATCTAAAATAACTAGAATAAAATAGTTTCTGAATATTTTTGTGTTGCCATCCATGACTATTTGTTGTACTGGAATCATTATGTGAGCTTTAATTAATAAACTTGATTTCAGTGTAGATGAAGAATGTAAAAACAGGAGCTGATCAGAGCTCAGTGAGTCCAGCTGCCATGGCACCAAGACATCCGCAAAACTCAGAAATGCCTAAATTAGATTCTCAATGTTCTTCCCATTGCTCCCACTGTTCTGCATGGGAACAAGATTCCTTTCTTAAGCCCATTTCAGGGACACTTCAGAGCCTTACCCTGAATTTTGTGAGGTGGGGAATTCCCAGTTTGATGTGCACTCCTAATGGTTTGGCAGAGCTACTACAGCATAGTGCCTAAATCTGCAAACACATGCCCTAGTGGAGAATTGCCCTGTTTTGCTTATGGCTTCTTATATATGCAAAACTATCCTGTATGCAGGCATTGGGAAGAAAGTTTATGCTTTAATTCCGAAGCTGCAATCATTTAAAATGACTGTTTAATCTATTTGTCTTTAAAATTGTATTTCCATGTGTTTGCACAAACATTTATAAATGTTAAATTCAATACCCTTATATATTAATTCTCTTCCTTTTTCCCTTTTAGCAGTAAACAAGATTATTCTTTGACTTTTTTTTTATTAGGTTTAGGGTTAGGATTTTAATTCTTAGGCTATCATCTCATGTGATTTCTGAGTTTTTTCTAATTCATTAACTCACTTTTTATACGTTACAGTCATTTAATCAAACAAATGTTAATGTAACAGCAACTATGTAATGAAAATCTTATTCTTTTCCTTCTTACAGAGATTTCCATCTGAGTAAGATAACTAGGAGTGTGAATAAGTATTTTCTCGAAACCCCTGCATTTTACAAGTGCCCATATAAGTTAGGCTGAGCTTTCTCTTCACTTAGATTCCTCTCACCTTGTGAAAATGTGAGGAGCACTTTGTTTATTTAGCAAATAAAGCAATTATCCCAGTACCAAAATGGAAGAAATTTAATAAGGAGTCCATGTCAGGTCGCTTATAGCTCAAGGCACAAAAGAAGTATCAAGAGATTTCTGGATTTGCTGAGATACCTGCAAGCACTGATGTGATACCCGTGTCCTTCAAAGATCAGTTTAAAAGTCATCTGATGACCAGCAATTAAAAGGGAGGTTTAAAAACAAAGGGTATCAGCCTGGCAGATAAGGGTTTTTTTTCCACTCCAACTCCATAAAGCTCAGATTGAATTGCATGTGCGCAGGCAACTCTCTACAAAGGCTGCTTCACTAAGAGACTGAGGCTGTTCCATCTCCAGTTGCCTCAGGCAATGTCTCTTATTCCATCCAATTCTTGCACTATTTCTGTATACCTTTTTATTGTATGTTGCTTACCGCTCTTTGAAGTCTGAGAGACTTGAATCTCAAAAGTCATTGTACACAGTTAATTTTCAAACATAATCACATACTATAGTGAATATTCTTCAGAGATACCCATGTATGCTTTTTTTATTTGAATGTTTTGAATAATGCACCACTAAGATCTGGCATGGTAAATTTGCCCATTCTTTCTACCCATTTAACAGGTTATTGCCAAAACATTAAAAAAATAAAATGAAGAAGGCCCTGTGAATTACACATGAAAATAACGCCATTATCTAATACCCTACTTATCTGTAGGACAGTATTTTTTATTTGATTTTCTTTCTGCAATAAAGAATCCTGTCTTTTATGGTGTTCTTTAGATTCTTTGATGAAGTGTGGATAAAGTACAGGAAGAAAGGGTATTAAAAATAGAAATTTCAGATGTATTTTTCTTGTGGACAGAAGGTGTTAAGACTTGCAATACTATATCTGTCCCTCTTCTGAAGGAGAATAAAATTCTGTGTTAAAGCAGAGCTGTCAAATGTTACTTTTTTTTGGTAAGTATGTGCAAACCAGTGAATCATTTGCCTCTAGATAATTTAGTTTGCGTTAGTACAAAGAAATAAAGATGCTTACATGTATATTTTAGCAGTTTTCTAGACCCTTTCCCATGATCTTTTAGGCAGTTATTAGATTTTCTTTCTTTATATGGATTTTAATGTTCTGTGTACTGATCTGCTATCTGAAACATGTGACTAATTTGACAAACATACTTGAAGTAGTTCCCGATGAAAACTCAACTTTTACCCAACAATGATATTTTCAAAGCTTTTTGATCTTCACATCCTTTAGATGTTCACATTTTTTTCAGGTTGCCTGGCACTCATATCTATAGCACACTGGATCAGAAGGTTATCTATCCTATCTATCATCACAGAATCATAGAATGGTTTGGATTGGAAGGGACTTTACACATCTTCTAGTTCAAACTCCCCTGACACGGCAGGAACACCTTCCACTAGATTATATACATATTTTTTAATCACTTTTTAAAATACATTTTGGTACAGTGCAGGGTAGCTAACCATGTCACAGAAGTCATATAGCTCAGTGAAAATATTTCTACTGCATTTCTCAAAAAAGAAAGATGGATTTTAGCTGTGATATTTCACTTAGCCTAACAAGTGGGAGGACTTCTTTTGTCTCTAAGAAGCAAGGCCATTTCTCAACTCAGCAATAAGTCTGTTCCAATTTACATTTACTACAGATTTGTCATATCATGTCTGCAATTTGTAGGCTTAAACAGCGACCTGCTAGTGTAATAGCTGTGATGTATGTTATATTTGAGCTTACAAAATGGTGTCTACTTTAAAGGAAATACTCTTAAATTTTAATCCAAATTTTAAAGAAATGGCTATCTCTTTTCAAATGCAGTCTGACAACATGGTTCAGTATTTTCCATTTATTATAGAAAACAGTCATATTGCAATATTTAACTTCTAAACTGCATAGTTCAGGTGTCTTATATTAGGTGGTTAAAAATTTGTGGTAGTTAAGAGGATTTACATTCAACCTGTAAATTCATTCTTGAAAATTCTTTCTGAAATCTGAGGAACTAGTCAAGAGGTGCATGACCTCCTGTGTGAAGTCTCTGATTCTACACTAATATTTTACAAATAATAAATTAAAATAAAATTACATATTATCCTTTATTGTAAGGTCATTCTCCTTTAGATAAGGTGTTTTCATTTAGCATTGTGGCTCCCTTAAAATCTTGTGACTCTAATTCAAATCCACTACAAATAGTTGACTCTGGAGACACAGAATATGTTTGCAAATAGTTTGCTGCTTTTCACAGTAAGTTAATGACATGAGTTGCTGAAAGCTGTCTTCATATAGTTAATCTAGTTTGTGGAGCCTATGATTATTAAAGGTGCTGAACATTTCTGTTTTATGTTAACCACCTCTGAGAAGGTGATGACATACGAATTTGATAGCCAGCAAGTTGGGAAAGCCATCTGTTTATAATTTTTAATGCAATCTTGCAATGACTGCCAGGTGAGTTTCTAGGAAGTATATTAAAAAAAATCAAGTAAATAAAATTACCACTACAAAGATGAGCAATAAAATCATGATTATTGAATCACAGGCTATATGAAAGAAATCTGAAGGTCAGCTTGTTCTAACATATTCTCCAAGGATATTGCTTCCTAAAAATATGTTGGAAACACTTAATAATAATTGAAATTATATATGCTTCGTGACATAGTTCTGCTGACAGCTCTCATGGCAAATGTTGCAAGCTCATAGAAATATCTCAGATCTGCTCTTAAGACATGAAAAACTGGAAAAAAAGGAAACATAAACAAAAAAAAACATCCCCATCTGCCCCTTCCAGCCAGCTGATAATTCCTTGCAGCTTGAAACAAGATAGGAATTCAGATATCCTGTATAAAGAGAGATGAGAGAAATCCAGTAATTAGCTTTATCTCTTGAAATACAGTCCCTTTAGATGATAGCCATTAACTAATGTACCTAAGTGCTGGCTAAGATTACTATTGAGCTTGTAGACGAATCAGAGTAAAGTTGAAAACACCCTGTTCATTCACTGAGAGGTGTCTGCTGTCAGTGTGTTTGGAAAGCAAGCCAAGGAGATGCTGAGAATAAGGGTAAGCTCCGAGGCTGCCCATAAAATGCACAACTGAGTGGTCAGAGGTGCTTCTGTGGATTAACGCAGAATGCAGACTTGCATGCTGAAGCAGATTGCATGCCACCTAGCTGTAATGACTAGTTTAGGCCTCATTCCTAGGATTTAATAAATGCTAAGTATGGCTGCTACTTACAGGCTTGAGGAATAAAAGAAGAGACTATATTTTAAAGGTCCCTGGAGTGAGATTCTGTCTAAGTTATGAGAATTCAGGTAATTAGGCAGTAGCTTTGGAAGGACTGCTTCATTAAAGAAAGGTTAGGTTGACTTTTGTTTTCTGCATATTATTCAGGGCTTATTTATCTCTTCGACCTGCAGAGGAAAAGGTGAGATGTCCAGACAGTCCCACTCCCCTCTCCCCCATCCCCACATGCATTCCTGCTTTTCACTATAGCCAGGAGTGAGGATGTAAGAGTTCTGGATTCACATACTTTAACTGATGGGCACATTTGAGAATATCCTAACCACATCAGCTGTAGGTTAGTCCTTATGAGGAGGTAGTTTACCTTTTCTGTTGAAACTCTTCCAGAGGTTAGCTCAGAATTTAAGGTGAACTGGGTCAAATATAAACTGACAGAGGGCAGATTTAGGTTAAATATTAGGAAAACATTCTTTACCATGAGGGAGGTGAGATGCCAGAATAGATTGCCCAGAGAAGCTGTGGCTGTCCCATTCCTGGTAGTGTTCAAGTCCAGGTTGGATGAGGCTTTGAGCAGCCTGATCTAGTGGAAGGTGTCCCTGCCCATGGCAGGGGCGCTGAAGGAAGATGATTTTTATGGTTCCTTCCAACCCAAACTATTCTGTGATTCTATGATCCCATGTTTTCTGGAGGTTAAATGCCTTAATTCAGATTATTATACCCCATATTCTGATTGGCACTCACAGCCATTGGATAAAATGCATCTACTCTTTTTCTGAAGTGAGGGGAAGGGCAAGCATAGGAGAAATCCAAAAAGCCTGTAGAGCGCTTCCAACTTCTGCCAATTTAGAAGGAAACAATTCCACTAATGGTGCCTTATATACAATGTAAGACATTTTCTGTGTTTTTGAAAGTACAAAGTAATTAACAGCTATAATTATATTTAGCCATATGATTCAAATGAATAAAACCCCATGACTGCAGTACAAGGTGTCTTACAAAGAGTGTAACTGTTAAAAACAAATTTGCCTGCCAGTGAGAGTTATTGAATTTAGGACCTTTCTTACAAAGATGGAATAGCTAATGAGAAAATGAGTATTCTGGATTCAAGGTGATGTGCCCACACCATTTGAACGCTGTGGTTCTGGCTGGAAATGTTTTGTTCTGGAAAAAGGTGCATGTTTTTGCCTTTTGTTCAAGACTTCCCTGATTAAAGTACAGGTAAAATAAACCCATATGTATGTATGAAGGCAATCTTCTCCCCCAATCTTGAGCCCTTGAATTTACAAATATATGTTTAGATCTGAAAATGTACTCTGATGTATTATTAAGCCATTTATGCAGGAAAAGAAGATGCTTCTGTACATGTTAGTTGCAGTCTGTCAGTACTGAGAATAAGACAGTTCATAGTTGGTGAAACATTATATTCTTCTCAATAGTGCAATTAGTGCAACATCAAATAGTGCAACATCATGCCCTGTTGTGTACAGGATTGTTTTCCTTGCAATTTAGTTAGAAGATCAGAGAGCTCTATCTCACATGTTGTATTTCTTATGTACCATGTATTACACTGAAAAAAATACAGATGTTCAGCGGATTTTCTTTATAAACAACATTTATTTACTTATTACAAAAAGTATTTATTTGTTGTTTGGTTTAGATTTCTTATTTTGTAGCAGAGAACTCATATCTTGGGAGGCAAAATCCTGACTAGTCTTCCAAATGCACCTCAATCTACGTATCAGCTGTCTTTTGATTTTTCCATTGGCATGTAGAGTGGTAGAAGACAGAAGATACTTAAAAAAATCATGCAATCATCAAATGGTTGGGGTTGGAAGGAATCTGTCATAGTTTAAGCCCAGCGGGTCACATAGCACCACACAGTCATTTGCTTACAACACCACTTCCTCTCCTCTCTGTGCGGGCTGGGGAGGAAAACCAAAAGAATATAAATCCCATGGACTGAGAAAAGAACAGTTAAATAATTAAAGTATATAAAACTACTACCACCAATAATTATAATATGGGAAATAACAAGGGGAGAAAATATGAAACTAAAAAGGGAAAGGAAAAAAACCCAAGAAAACAATAAACCAATGTGATGCTCACCACAATTGCTCACCACTCACAGACTGATGCCCAGCCCGATCTGAGCAGCAATCTGGGGAGGGACTCCCTCAGTTTGTATATTGGGCATGACATGCTGTGGTATGGAGTACCCATTTGACTACTTTGGGTCAGGTGTCCTGTCTCTCCTTCCTCCCAGCTTCTTGTGTCCCTTCTCATTGGCAGAGCATGAGAGACTGAAAAGTCTTTGATCAGGGTAAAACATTGGTGTGTTACCAACACTGTTCTCAGTCTAAAGCTGAAACAAAGCACTGCATCAGCTACTGGGAAGGAGAAAAGTAACTCTTACAGCTCAATGCAAGGCAGAATATTAAAGGTCATCCTATTCCAACCCTCCTGACAGGGGCAGGAACGCCTTCCACTAGACCAGGTTGCTCAAAACCCCATCCAGCCTGGCCTTGAAAGCTTTCAGAGATGGGGCAACCACACCTCCTCTAGGCAACCTGTTTCAGTCTCATCACCTTCACAGAAAGAACTTCTTCCTTGTATCTAACCTAAATTTGCCCTCTTTCAGGTTAAAGCCATTCCCACCTTGTTCTATGCCTACAGTCCCTTGTCAGAAGCCTCTCCCCAGTTTTCCTGTAGGCCCCTTTAGTTACCGAAAGGCTGCTCTAAGGTCTCTCTGGAGCTTTCTCTTCTTTAGGCTGGACAATCTCAACTTTCTCAGCCTGTCTTCATAGGAGAGGTGATCCAGCCCTCTGATCATCTCTGTGGCCCTCCTCTGGACTTGCTTCAACAGGTCCGTGTCCTACTTATGCTGGGGACCCTGGAGGTGAACATAGTGCTCCAGGTTGGGTCTTATGAGAGCAGAGCAGAGGCACAGAATTACCTCTCTTGACCTGCTTGTCATGCTTTTAAAGTGCAAAAAAAAAAAAAGGGGGGGGTTATGATACCTTATTTTGGTTGGTAAAATAAGAAGGAAAGGGCAAGAGATGTCATATTCAAAAATAACGCACTTTGCACAATTAATTTGCAGAATTAATTTAATATCCCAAATTTTATGACATGCACTTAGTAACAGATATTGTCTGAAAGAAGGCAAACAGTCCAGCAGGGGGTTTGCTCTGTTTATTTGGAATAATGTAGAATGTTACAAATTAACTTTGGTCATTAATCTCTGTGGTTATACTACAAAAAATTTTTACAAGATTTCAAATGCTTTATAATCTGCATATATGAATACATAAATATGTATGTGTATATATGCACACAGAATCACAGAATCATAGAATAGTTGGGGTTGGAGAGGACCTTAAGATCATCTAGTTCCAACCCCCCTGACATGGGCAGGGACACCTCACATTGAACCATATCACCCAAGGCTCTCTCCAGCCTGGCCCTGAACACCACCAGCGATGGAGCATTCACAACTTCCCTGGGCAGCCCATTCCAGTGCCGCACCACCCTTATGGTAAAGAACTTTTTCCTCATATCCAATCTAAACTTCCCCTGTTTAAGTTTGAACCCATTGCCCCTTGTCCTATCACTACAGTCCCTAATGAAGAGTCCCTCCCCAGCATCCCTATAGGCCCCCTTCAGATCCTGGAAGGCTGCTCTGAGGTCTCCATGCAGCCTTCTCTTCTCCAGGCTGAATAGCCCCAACTTTCTCATCCCGCCTTTCTATGGCAGGTGCTCCAGTCCCCTGATCATCCTCGTGGCCCTTCTCTGGACTTGTTCCAGCAGTTCCATGTCCTTTTTATTTATTTATTAGTTATCTTTATCTGTATATATTTTTCTTTTTCTATATTTATACTAATGCAGGAAGTTATCGCTGAATATAGGAATTCTCTTTCCCAAAGCATTTTAGCTGAGATATATTTTTGTGTCCTTTATTTCAGTGTCAAAATTCAAAGAGATTGTACCTAGAAAGAAATCCCAGAAATTGCCTTAGTGAGAGACTTATTTTAATGAATCTTGGGTTTTTTCTCCCACTCTCATTTTCTGGTGTGACATTCTCTGTTTTCAAAGAAACATTCTGTCATGGTTTAAAGCTAACTGGTTACTGAGAACTACACAGTCATTTGCTCACCACTCCCCCACATTTCCCCCCCCACGTCCTCTGTGCAGGATGGGGAGGAGATGTAAGGATGTAAGCCCCATGGGTTGAGATAAGAACAGTTTAATAACTAAAGCACAATATACATATTTTACTTTACTACTAATACACTAATGCTTTACTACCAAAAGGACTAATAATAATATTCATAATAGAAAGAGCAAGGGGAGAGGATATAAAACTAAAAAGGGAACGGAAAAAAAGCAATAAACACAAGTGATGCACAATGCTATTGCTCACCATCCACCAATTGATATCCAGCCCAACCTGAGCAGTGATTTGGGCCTTGCAATTAACACTCCCCCTCCAGCTTATGTATTGGACATGACGTACTGTGGTACTGAACACACCTTTAGCTACTCTGAGCCAGGTGTCCTGTCTTCTTTCCCATGGCTTCCTGCACCCCTCTCACTGGCAGAGCATGTGACACTGAGAAGTTCTTGATCAGGATGAGCACTACCTATCAACAACTAAAACATCTGTGTGTTCTCAGACTAAAGCCAAAACACAGGACTGAGCCAGCTATTGGGAAGGAGAAAAAGAACTGTTACAGCTGAAACCAGGATACATTCCTTTCCTGAACACTTTTTAAGATGAACTTCAAACTGATTGCTATTTTGACTCTTTGAGAAGGGCAATTTTCAACAGCTGTCATTTTGTCCATTCCAAAATCTAAATTCAGTGAAAACTTGTCATGTTACTATGTCTATGTAACATAGATGTTACTAAACTGTCCTTGCAGACACACTGAGTGCCTGTTTTCTGCTGGTAAAGTGAAGAACTACTTGCCCTCATGACTAGCCTGAGTGTGGCATTTCCTCTTCAGCCTGCTCTTCTCATTAGGAAAAGAAAATGGAAAAGCTAGCCAAAACTGAATTTATTAAAACAGAAAAGATTAACTCACAGCCTGGAAGCTGTTACTGTGCAGCCCTCATTGCTTGAGCATTTATAATGATGCAGGACCCCTTTCAAGTTAGGATGACAAGACTTGAGTTCAATAGGCTTTTGCCTGAATTTGTGCTGATCTCCGAGTGAGGAGAAGCACTCTAATAAAATAAAAATACCTCAGGTTAAGACAGACTGAAGAAACAAGCATTTAAGTTCTATAGTGAAATTCTCTGGATCTGAAAAAAAAAACAACAAACCCACAGGTTGCTCACTGGATTAGCACTGTACATGCACCTTAAAGCTGGACAGTTTATGATAATATGAAAAATGCATTTAAAGCAAAACCAGCTTGATAGCCTTTGTTTTATTTAAGTTGTATTAGAGAAAATGCCCTGTCTCTGTTACACTGAGTGATGTTTCTATTGACTTTGATTACCTATATTAATTTTAGAATAGCATAATTCCATTTGGAAGGGATCATCTATTCCAAGTGGTATTTGTCGGCCTTGAAGTAATCTATTTGGTTTCAGTTCCGTTAATAATCTGGTTTATTTTTATTGTTATTTTGATTTTTTTTCCCAGAAGTGTTGAAAGTGAAATTTTATAGAAAGAATTCAGGAGTGGTTCTCATTCTCTAATAAGCACTAAAAATGCTTTAAAACTGACAACATTATTAATGTGCTGAAAACAAACTGGAAGAATGTTCAATGTTTTCCTTAAAGACCCAGTTACTTTTTTTACCGATATAGCGCCATTTACTGCAATGTAAGATCACACTGCTATCTCCTATAAACTTCAGAAAAAAGGGTGGTATATAACCTATCTGAATTATTTAAGGATCACATAAATAGCCACACAGCATGCAATTTTCAATTGATTTTCTTTCCACTTCCCATCTGACTCAGTTATTCTTGGGCCAACTGCTGAATAACATGATTTCCAAAAGTACAACGTACAAAAATATAGCACTCTGCTAAAACAGCGGTCAGTGTGCTGAAGGATACAAGCTGGCAGAAAGCAGTAATGGTAGGAATGAGAAAACATTTTGAAAATGGAACATGATTTGGATTTGCTGTCATTGACTTCAGACTGTTACCTAAACAATGTAAAATTCTGCTTCAGGGGTTGCGGCATCTGTCAAACCCAGACATTTTAAACAGACATTCAAAAGAACTGAAAATAATGGAGAAAAGAGAAGTGGAAGGTAAAACTTCTGTGATGCTTTGCTCCTGGGCTGCCTCAAAAGGTGGCAAGCAGGTTGAGGGAGGTGATTCTCCCTGTCTACTCTGCTCTCATAGACCACGCTTGGAGTACTGTGTCCAGCTCTGGGGCCCCAAACATAAAAAGAAGGCTGGAGCACCTCTCCCATGAAGAGAGGTTGAGAGAGTTGGGCTTGTTCAGCCTGGAAAAGAGAAGTCTCCAGAGAAACCTTAGAGCAGATTTCAGTGCCTAAAGGGGCCTACAAGACAGCTGGGAGAGACTTTTGACAAGGGCCTGTAGTGATACGACAAGGCAGAATGGCTTTAAAGTGAAAGAGGGAAAGTTTAGATTAGATATAAGGAAGAAGTCCTTTCCTGTGAGGATGGTGAAGTGCTGGCACAGGTTGCCCAGAGAACCTGTGGCTTCTTCATCCCTGGAAGTGTTCAAGGCCAGGCTGGACGGGGCTTTGAGGAACCTGGTCTAGTGGAAGGTGTCCCTTCCACTAGAAGTAATAATAAGCATGCATCACAGTAGTCAGAGCTTGAAGTGTTTATTTTGATGGTTATGCATATGTAAGAGTTTATTGCCATTTTAACTTTTGGAAGAATAAGAATTCTCTGTCTGTAACATACTATGTCTGTAACATACATTGATTGTGCTTGGGTTTTAAGATATAAAATTTTCAAAGTTTGTTTAAAATTCAAATTTCAAACTCTCTTTCAAACTCTCCTGGTAGCATGTCCTAGGGTTGCCTCCTGCAGGAGGTGTGGATTATACTTCCTGATCTCTGCCACCTCTGGTGAATGGCTAGCGTTTCTCCTATTATAAATTCCAGTCAGGAAGAATTTCTATTGCTGATCATAAAAGCTGTAGATTTGTTTTCATCTCCTTTTCATTGAAACAAAGCCAGACAAAAATGAATTCCCTGTGCTACCAATGCCATTGCTCTATGGCATCAACCACAGTAGTTGGCATGGGTTTCTTAATTTCTCCAGAGGAAACACTTTTGAAAAAGAAATGTATAATTGAGATGTTCACATATGGCATCCATGTGCCACAGGTTTATACAAAATATAGGAAATACTGTGTAACTTAGAATTTGCATTTACTCACTCAGATACATAAAGCACTTCTATGTCTATAAATTATGGTTCAGCTACCCTAAATCAGAGCCAGGGGTTCAAGGAATACAAAAGTCTTCTTGCTTGTCTTGCAAAGAGAAGTTCTTATAATTTCATCTTTCATTAAAAATGTCAGCAAATCAAATACATCTTTTGCATATTTGGTACATGAAAAATGAACAGGTTGTTACAAGATTATATTGCACATAGGTAACAGTAAATTCTAAACACTAAATGGCTGAAGTCATCAAAAAAGAGAAAAAAATAAATATTGAAAAATTAGGAGCTTTCTTCAGAAGCATTGTTTATGCTATATTTATAAAGCAGAGAGAATATTATTTTTGTAATGCAGATTTCTCCAGGGTTTAAATACCATGGTTGTCTACGCAAAAATGCAATATAATAGCTAAATACTTAGGAAAATATGTACATTATTTTATTTTTATCCATAAATGCATTTTTAAAACAAAATCATAAATGTACAAAGTAAACAATTGAGTCAAGCAACAAACAAGCTGCATAATGAACTGATCCAGTTGTATATGGTATCCTACTTCATCTACTATGTTGAACAATGGGATCTATTTTTTTAGAAATTGAATATTGTAGTTGCAAAATGGAGAAAATTGTGATTCATGGTACTCACAGGCAGAGGAAAATTAAAAATTTGAAAAAAATGAAGGCTTTTAAATTTCGAAAGTTTATTAGATTAGGTGGCACGAAATAAACAGACCAGAGCAAACAAAATTCACTCCAGAATTCCCCGAAAGACTGTGAAAAAAGGTTCTGGCATAGTTTAAGTTCTGTTTTTTTGCTTTTATGCTACATGAAAGTTATTATAAAATTCAAATATTCAGAATGATTTATTAAATATAAAGTATCCTCTTAACCCTTCCCTATTTTTACAGTTTGAAAAATCTCATAACTTTTCTATTAAAAAAGAAAATCACATGCTTCTGTGAAGGGGCAAAGATTGAGGATAACTTACATAAATACATACTAGAATATGAATATTGCCCTTTTGTTGGTAGTTGGGTTTTTTTGCTTTGATATGAACCACTTGGACTCTTAAACAGTTACAGTTACAATTACTTGATTCCTGTAGTATCAAACAGGACCTCAGTTGTCTCATTTTTTTCTGCTTGGCTCCTGTGGTATCAAACAGCCCATTTTAATAATAAAGAAAATCACATATTAAATATTCAAAATACATTCATCTCTCAGTCTGTGATTCATTTTGCCTCTCAAAGGCATGTTTTAGGGTGGGGTAAGTTGTTGCTAGGGAAGCACTCTTTTTTAATCCTGAATATGAATGGATTTCATCCATTCATCTTTCACCAGATACCTTGTTCAGATAGTGATGCTGCATAGCATGATTAGCACTGTAAAATGTCAGGTTTAATTTTGGGGCTTTTTAGTAAGAGTGAATTATTGGTGGTTTTCAGGAGTTGAAAGGGTACACTTTATGGATAGGCACTGTTTTGGGGTTGTAGGCGTGGTGTCAGAGTTACACCCCATTATATTGTCTGAAGATTGAGAATTTCAGGTCTCACTTGTAAGAAAAGTACTGTTCTTCCCAGGTCCTGGCATCTTATCATTACTTTGGAATGACTAAATATTGGAGTGTCACGGGCAAACAAAGTATTTTTCTTTTGAGTGGAGAAAAGCAATAATGCAGCTAATGGAGAGATCCCTACCATGAAGAGGTTATAGTTTAACCTCTGCTGCAACACAGAAAGAGAAGAAAATAAAAAAGTGATGGAAATGTGTCTATGATTATTATAAAGGTTTATGCAATTAGCTGTCACACATGCATGCATTTTTGATTGTCAAGCGCATTAGACTGTTCCTTTAATGGAAAATTTTAGGAGAAAGTTTTTAGAAGTAATTTGAAAGATGAGGGAATAAAGTCTGTAAATAGGGATTCAGAAGACATCCCATGAATGTGAGACAGATGGAAAAAGACTAGGAAGCTAAAATGGTAGAAAGAAATTAAAAGCAGTGCTGAACTCACGTCCTTAGCACATAGAAGAAGGCAAGGTCAAAGTTATAGGTTAAGGCTGAGTAATTTGGGTTACTGAATGCCAAGAAAAAGGAATTTGAACTTGCTCTAACATAATAATATAGTTACGGATGATGTAATTGTAGCATCACGCAAACTCTGGACTTGGCCACAGTTTATGCTATAAATTACATTAGTATGTTCTGAATCTGTTAACTGAGGTCAAAGATGAAGGGTAACTCTATGGCTCAGTTTTAATAAGTGGGTTTTCATCTATATAGAAAAAAAAATCGTTGAGATAAAATTGTTGATGCTGATTTACATTTAGGAATTTTTTGACATCTTTAGATATTTTATTGCCCATTTTCTTCACTTTGTGAGTTCATTATGGCAATAGATATGAATTACTATTTCTTGCCTCATGTAGAAAACTAAGGGCTAAAAGTAAAACCCGACTGGCCATTTTTCTGTTTTTCTCTTTTGTGCATTTTTAGCTGCATCCATTTTCTCAACGCCATTTTTTTTTTTTTTTTCTCCAGTGGAAAAATCAGACAGTTTTTACTAATAAATGAAAAGTAATTATGACCTACTGAGACTTGCTTGTTAGGTTTCTGACTTCTACAGTATAGTGGTTCTTAAAGATCAAGATTTCCACCTTATAGTTCAGTGTTTTATGCTTGAGATGGGAAACTGAAATAAGTAAACTGTTTTGTAGCAGCTGTATAAGGCTTTCTGGTTTTCTTCATTTGCATCTCATTCTTAGCCTAGGGAAAGCAAGTGCAAAATCAGATTTCTTTGCTACTTAGTATTGTTTACCAATACACATCAGTGTATTTTCTTCAAGCATAATTTACCTAATGTAGTTGGAAATGTTTCTGGCTACTTTTAGAGCATTCCTAAGACACTCTGAAACAGTCATCTGTTTTACACATCTGAAAGTTTGAATGCATTTTACCACTGGTATGCAGCACCTTGACAGCATATTGGATGCTGCTATTTTATATCTGTGGGAGTGAGAAATGAAAATGCCAGTTTTATGACAACATGATGCATTGATTCTACTCGCATGAATATCATTAATGTCATGCTCTGCCTTCTTGTCTTGTGCCAAGTTATGTTTTCAGCAAAAGCATAATAGTGTAATTTGGAATATTTTTCACTTGAATCTCGCATGATTTCATTCTTTTTTTTTCCTCCAAAATAGTAATAAAGTCTGAAGTGAGTGCTAAAGATCGAAAAATAATACTCAAGGGCATGTATGAGTGTAATGGAAATTGTTTTCCATGCAACATAATGTGGAAACCATATGCATACAAAACAAATTAGAATTTTCTTGATTGTTTATTTTTAAAAGAAATGTAAATTTGTCAGTACCAAAAATCTGCCTACCAATGTTTTCTTTTTTTAGGAAAATATGCAGGTCCTTGTTGAATTTTAAAGTAGAACTGAGCTAGAAATATAGAAGTATCTAGCTGCCAAGTTCTAGTCACCTATATCACCTGCCAACCATCAGAATAGGTTCTTGATGCTATGTGTCCCATAGAAATGATTTAATCTTGAGATTATTCCCTCATATAAAACACCAGCGGTGTAGGGTGGAAGTTATCGCTCACTGGCCTCTGTTGTCCAACAATACATATACATAGCAATAGAAGATGCAAACACTTTTGGGCAACACTCCATAGGAGACAAAGAAAGTCAAAGGACCAAGGGACACTGAAGCAAGGATTTTAAAATTACTGTTGAATCATCTGAGAATAAACCCTAGATTAGCCAGTGCTAAATATTCATACTATAAATATTTATATCTTTTTTCTTTAAATCAGAAAACATCAAAGTGATTTTTTTTGACACTTTGGACTGATGTTACCTATTTTTCAATTAAAAGTGTTCTACTTTCACTTTTTCATACATTCTTTTCAGAATAGGAAAAATAGCTGATAAAATCTCTTTGGGATATAATTTCCCCTTTTCAATGAGCTCTAGTTGAATATTTCAACACTAATCACAGTAATAATAATAGTTGATTCAAAGTAGATATATTTGTGATTTGTTGCATTTTTAGTATTCTGTTACTTAAGAAATAAGGTTTTACATAAGAAGCTTCAGAATATCTTCATAGAATGTCTTTTGAGTTCCTAATTTTAGCAGTCTCTCATCTTCTAGGGCCTCATCAGCATTTTAAAACATCTAATTTTCCTCAAGCATAACAGAAATAACTAAAGCTGTGTCTAGTTGCATTTTGTCCAGAACTTTCAATACGCACAAGAGCAATTGACCAAATATTGCCAGATCATCTGAATAGTTTGGGAAATTGCAGGCTTGTCTGTCCTATAACAATTTTCATTGACTAATTCTCATTAACTTTTGATCTTCAGACTGTTCATCAAATAGTCTGTTGATGAAGTTATCCTGGCATTTCCTAGGGCTTTGCTTCGATAAGAGATAATATAGAAAGAATGTCTTATTCTAGTCAAAATTGGACTGGTTTTTAAGGGAGTTTATTATACAGGACATCCCTCTATTTTCAAAGACTGATTATTGGAGCAGACAAGGCTGCTGAATCAAAGGCCTCTTCTATGCTGTTTTCTGGTTTCATTTTATAATATATCCTTTTATTGTGAAAGCTAATTTTGTGAAAGTAATCAAAGCCTCATAGTACTTGAGGTTCCTTGTTGCTCTGAAACTGAGCACTTGTGCACAGTGTGAACATAGAGAAACAAGTGTTCTAATCTTAACAGTTTGCATATACTTCTGAGTTGTGAGTTAAACATATTTATATCCAATTAATCTATCCATTTACACATACCTTAAATATATATATTTAAGTTAAATTTACAGGTTTTTTTATCTCACAATTTTTCAGCACATAATTTTTCATCTGGTCTTAACTTCTGTATGAAGAAAACAATGAACAGAAGTAGCAATCACTACTCTATCCAAATGAACTGACAAGAGTGGAAAACTACACAATACCTCAATAATAACATGAAACTGTATTTTTAAAATGGGAGAGTTTCTTATTTTTTTCAGAAAATATTTAGAGTCTGCGGTGTAGCTGTTCAGTTATTTCTTAGAAATTCAACTTCTGAAAAGTGTTGGTATCATTCAATAGGCCATTACAAGAAGTGGGAAGTCAATGTGTGCAAATACACAGCATTAAGAAAATACTGTCTTTAATAATTGTCTATTTGAGTCTATCCGTTAGTTTATGTCCAATCTTATATTTCTTGGAATTAATGTTTAACTTTTCAATGTACACTTGCACTTAATTTGGAAGGATAGGTTTGGTGTTTCACCTCGTTCTCTTTTCATAAGTGGTAATTCTGAAATTTACCTTCTAATTGAACTTACTAAAATAGAGGCTGTCACAGTCTCAAAGTAATTTACCATGTATATATACATATCCTCATATCCTCCTGTGTTTATTTAGTGTCTACCCTGATGTTCCTCAGTGTAGCTGCAGATTGCAGTCTTCTTCTTTGTGCCCTACCACAGTGGTGAAATTGAATCTACTCTCACGATTAAAGTTTTCACTGTGGAAACATTGGAATAGGATGTGAAGAGGACCAGACTGATCAATGAGCAGCATTGCCCTGAAGAATATTCCCTGTGCTGTAACTCGCAAGTTCTTTGATGTTATACTATATTGTTTCGTGGGGGTAGAACTAGATGACCTTTAAGGTCCCTTCCAACCCAAACTATGATTCTATGATTAGCATGTGGACAATGACAGATACTTGGCAATTTGGTGATTGTCTAAAGCTCAAACCTTCAGTTCCCTATTTGTTACAGGTTTGTTTATGATTTAAGGACAGTCCTTTGATGCTAGATTCTGACGAAGCTTTAGGATCCTGCATTCAGGCAATGCAGTCCCTGAGTTTTCCAGCCCACAGGCTGAGACCACAATTTTAACACAGGTAGGAAGCCATCCTGTATGGTGGATGGGAGGACTTACCGAAAGAACCGATAAAACCGTGTCACTGGAGAAAAAAATGTAAGATTCATATGGTATGGAAGGAACTATTACTATGTAACCTTTGTTTGGATACTTCCAGCTTGGTGGGAGAAACCTGAATTCCAGTTACCCCTCTAAAAGTCACTTCTGCATTTTGCATGAACACAAAATGATCATCACAAAATGAATAACCTTCATAACAAGAACAGAGGCGTGTCTTCCAGCTGAGCACATGCAGGGCTACAAAATCTACTTGCTTTTGTCCATGCACATATTCTGCCTAGCCCTATAAATTTACATGTTGTTGCATAAAGCTCATACATAACAAAAAAGCATGAGTAGTTTATTTCTAACACTTGCCTGATCTTAGAGCTTGAGGTAATATGTTCCTCTAGAAGGTGAGAGAGATTGGTTTCAGCCTTGGTGTATACAATAGGTTATTATAATAAAGTGAGTGCATTATCTTCCAGCTCCTTGAAAGTAAAGGGAACCTCTTATAGCTTGATTTTAAAGAAAGCAGTTGCTATTCTGTATCAGCAGCAGCCCTATCTTCTCTTATATACTCTGATTACTCTGTGAAATACAAAATAATGCTGCAATGTAGCTACTTTTTTCTCTGGCAAGTAGTTGTTGCAGATGTAGGTTTTCAATTTTTCTTTCTTCTGCTTAAAAGAAGGATAGCACAAGAATGCTCAGGAGTGGAGAAAGTAAGTAGAGTCTTGCAAAAAGATGCTGAAAGAGTGAGTGGTCTGAAGGGATAAATAGGTTTCCTGAGGGCTTTGAAGGAAGTGTTGTGAGAGGGAACAGAGAATTCAGGTGGGTGTAGGAAATGTCATTTAGTTTTTAATGCCAGGAGAAAGGGAAAGCTGGCTAAAGAAGGAAGGAAAGCAGCCTTGCTATACCTACAACTACACTCCTGATTAATTTCCTGAAGTTTTCTTCTGCCATTGTTGGGGGGGGGGGGGGGGGTGGGGGTGTCTTTAGGGTAAGGGAAGCACAATCTGTGATGTACTGAGCCTCTCCTTGTATCCAAAAGCTGCAAGAGCTGAATGGTGTTTGAAGTTGAAACACAAACTGGCTCTTCAGGCTGGAATAACTTAAACCTCTCTCCTCTGATGCTGGCTATGGAGACAGTTGGCGGACCTGAGATGCTGCTTAGTTTGTCAACCGCTTTCCTACAGCTTTCCAGCTATATCCACCTATAGAAGACCTTACTGAAAGTGCTCATTAGTAACCTGTTCTTCCACCTCCAAAACAGAGACTCTTAGAAATTCCAAACTGAGTAATCCTCTGAGGAAGATAAATGCAATTTCAAAGAGATAAGAAATATTAATGAATGAGGGGACATATAAATATGACAGAGGGAGAAGGAGAGGGAAGTAGCTCCTCTTCTTTTTCTGGAGGGGAAGATTGTTGTGTACTGCATTTGATAGAATTCAGCTTAAAATTAAAACTTTATATTTGGAAAGTATAAAAATACATGTTTCAATTTCCTGTAGCTTCTCTCCTTCTGGTTTTCCATGAACAGTTCAGAAAAATTGCAAGACATTCCCAAAGTGAGTTAAATCTTCATCATTCCTGAGAGCATTGTGGCTAAAAACTGTTGCTTATTTCTAAAGGGCACCTAGCTCCTCACCCAATTCCCCGACCCTGATAGTTGTTTCACTAGAACACATGTATTTTGGACATTGGCAGTAGAGTGCTCCTGCATGTCTGTGCACTCTGCACAGAGTGAGAGTGAGCTGTGCCTTTCAACAGCAGCTGTATCTAACAGGCCCTCATGCCAAGGAGTTTTTCCATACCATGTGACTTCTTTCTCTGTGGGATTCCTATACACAGGAAGTTGGATCAATTAAGAAATCAGTCTGTATCTTATCCAAAACTGTTATGAAGAACCTATGACAGTCTTGGGCAAAATCTGTGGCAAGCTATCAATGTACAAACTACCAAGCTAATCATTCTGCCTACTGTAACTGCTCTTCAATATGCTTTCAGAATGGAAATGTTAAAAAATGCATCACTAGTTTTTTCCTAACAGCAGTATCTCAGTTCCTGTAAGAGAGATCTGTGTTGGTGTGGTTTTAATTTTTTTCTCTCCCCCACTCTCCTTTTTTGTGGAAAGAAATCATGGCATAGGCATTATATGGACCTTATGTGCCAAAATGTATGCAGCATAGATTGGCTACAGTGTCCTAATTTTGCTTACAATCATCAAATTAAACTTTTTTCATTCTACTTTTGACCACTGTCATCACAATTTTTCACTTATCACCTTGTTCCTAAGAGCACTAAGAAAGGAGCTGAAGTGCTTAGTTTGTGCCCTTTATACCAGCAATGTTTCTTTTTTATATTGGATCCTTTTATATTGTTGGAAAAAAACAAGCAACATCTTTATTTCCTGAATATCTGTGTTCTTTACCCCCTCTGACCTTTTTGTCAGACCAAATGTTCAGGGCTATAACTGTGATGTGAAGCATTTTTTGCCATTCTTCCTCTTTTACTCTTGCTCTTTAGAGCATTCTGAAGAATTCTTTATGCCATACCCTGTGATCATTGTTAGTGTTAGAGGCCAGCCAGAGTATTTTAATGCATCCAGGCTGACAGGTGAAGGTCTCATCACTGGAGATGCGATGCCTGACAGGTAAATCATTCTGCAGTTGTAAATTGGAAATATTGTTTTACAGCTCAAGCATATCGCCACCTAACTTTACTTATGCTCCCTTTTTCTCTTTTAAGATTTAGTATTTCTAGAGTCCTGCGTAATTCAGAGGACATTTTATATTCAGGTTAGTATCTTCCTATCCACCAGCTATCTGCTTTATAATCTCATACTAACGGCCACTCTATAAGCTTTCAACTTATTTGGCTGATTTTGCCAATCCTGAATTCAGCTCACTCTCCCTTTGAAGAGACTGTACCTGCTGCAGTTATTCCCATATGAAGTAGAAATTAATGATAAATTAACAGTAATCTCTCAAGGCTGCTCTTCTGAATTGCCTTTTTAAGAACAGAGAAGGAATGTGTACTGGCTACTATGAAAGAAATCACTGTTGCTTTAGATCACTGCTGTGGAAGGTCTCTACTAATATCTGCCTCTTTCTGTTCAGATTGGATTAGTGTGGAGATTAATGCACCTTGTTATTATAAAAAGACAAAAATGTTGCATTTAAAATATATATATATATAGCTAAACAGTTGGATAGAACTCACGAGAGCTGGCTCTGATCTCTCCTTAATTGCTGTAATATAGTGACAAGTCTCTTCAGATTGCCATTTATATCCCATGGCAGATCAGCATTTTTGTAGAATGATCTCATCTTAATATTCAAATAACTTCAAGATGATCCAAAATTATGAAGATTGTAATATCCTACTGTCTATTTTTCATTACTGAATATTTTCTTAATAGCAGATGACCATTAGACATAGAAAAAAAAAAAAAAATCAAATGTGATTGGAAGACAGAATTATTTTCTACATTTTGACACCAAACTCAAACTTTTGTTCAATTTGAGAAACCTAAAAACTGAAGAATTAATTTTATTGCCATGCAATTTTCCAGCAGCTGTGTTGGAAATAGTATGCTCCCAATCATTTTATATTATATTGTAATATTTTAAATGACTGATGTAGTGAAGATGATTTGGAATTTTTTTAACCACAGTAATTAAATCAATGCTCACAAAATGCACTAGGCAGACTTAAAACAATGGTGGTTTAATCACATATAGCATTTCTATATTTGGGGTTTCTAGAGGATTTGCCTACTTTCCTCTTGTCTGTTTTAATTGTTACATAACTTTTGTGGTTTGCCCTACAGACTTCAAGGTCAGCTGGAGAGCAGGCAAATCATTGCTTTGCTTCTTTGCTTTTCTGAGATTATGTAAACAGACTTTTAGAAAATACACCCTCTTTTCCTTCTTCTCACTCCAAGGAGCTAACAGTTCAGCAGGTCAGTTCTAGGGAGAATATTTCAGGGATGACTAATCACTAGATGCCTTTTAGAAAAATAAGAGAGTTAGAATAGCAAGAGCTCACACAAACCACTTCACTGCTTTGCTTGAGGAAATCTCTTGACCTTTTTCTCCAGTATGTAAAATGAAGGGTTTTAATGCTTTAATCCTGGCCTCCTCAGGTGAAATCTAGGCCTTGAAAAAATTAAGAATGTGCTATAGCTTCAAATTTAGTTTAGAAACTTGAAATTACTTCATTTGTCTTTACATATAGAAATATCTAACCTTATAAATGGAATTGCTTTTTTTTGCTTCTGTAGACTTTGGTTTAGCACAAAATGAGGAAGGAGTGTTTAGTTCTTTCTGAAAGTCAGTAAGAATCATCATTTCAACCCCAGTTCACCTACTGTGTATCAAAAGATGACATTTTCACAGTGCTCAGAAGTAGAAATGATGATGCTTATATTTGCAGCAAGTAACTTGAAGCAAGATGCTAATATTTAACACGCTGTGTAAAAAAAAGAGTTTTGGCAGGTTACACAGCTGTACAAAACAAAAATAAACTGTAAATAAAAGATAAACATGTTAATCATTAGGATTTTTTAGGTTAATGAAGTTAGAAATATTATAATTAAGCAGCTGATAGTTCAGATTTTTTGATGTGTGAAGCACAAGAAATGGACTAGTCTTACCTGCTCATTTCTAGATACAGGGATGCACTCAAAACCATACGGCACAAACAGCTTACCCAGGTAGTCCAATTCCAGCCTACCCAGATCAGAACAAATCAAGTTACAAGGATTTTTCAGCTACTGAAGACTTGGCTTAGATTTACTCTTCAGAAATGGTACTTTCAAAGACAGTCTTTCAAATGCCTGCACTTGATTCTGCTGAAGGATTTACATCACATCTTGCACATACCAAAGCAGTCAAAGATTATGTATTTTTAGGTGAGAAGCAGTAATAACTAAAGAGAAAAATAACTCTCTAAATTTTTAATTAATTTTAAAGTTGTGCAATAATTTAAGTTTCTTCTTATCAGTAACATGAAATCCTTTTTCTTATGTCGTTTCCTCAAACCACCTGATCATTGTCTTGACTCTCACGATTTGATTATGTTAATCAAAAATATACATACACATTTTGAAAAACTGTCTTCTGTGCCAGAGGCAAATTGTTTCTACTTATGAGCAGTCATAGTATTTTTTTTCCCTCACTTGTAATCTTAACTAAGAGCAATTCAATAATTCAGCACGTGGCTGATCTGAATTTATGACTGTAATTCTGAGGCTTCCTCATCTAAACATGGTATTAATTAAAGTATCAATCTGACAGACTTCATAGGAGGAAACCCAAATGTGTGGGAATAGTGTTCACCAATGTGACAGACAAATGTAGACCTTTCTCCTCTATGATGTTTTTTTTGATAGGGTATAGATAGTTAAACTATCATAAAGTAACTGCATGTTGTAACAATCTTTTGGGTACAAAATACATGTAGTTATATGCATGGCACCACACAACTGTAATAAACTAAGGAAAAAACAAAAGAAATCTTTAGGCAGGCCAAGGCTAGTCTGCAGAAAGCCCAATCCCCCTGAAGACTTGTGGTGATAACATTTGTCTATGCCGATAACATTGGTCTGTGAGATCCTGTAAAGAAATTGTTGGACATTTTGATCTGTACTATGGCTGAGCAAAACTAAGATTGCAATTAAGTGCAAGGTGTTACTGGCTTTCAGTAGCCACAGATTGACAAGGCCTAATGTCTTAGCCAGCAGTGATAGGAACAGAAGGACTTCTTTTGTTCCCTATTTCCAGCTTAAATTGTCACCAACATCAATAACAATCTCCTTCTGACATATATCAAGCATATTGCTTGATATCATGGAATTGAATGGGTGTTATAAATAAGTTGTGGCTAGCCAGGCAAAACACATCATATATTGTCATGTTTCTCTTTGCCAGTTAATGAAAATAATTAAAAGCTTGTTTAGACTGGGAGCTTTATTGTACAATATTCCTTTATCTGTTCATGTTACCTGCCTTACCTACAGCTTTTCAAGAGGAAACTTAACCTTTCCATGGCTGTAACACATTTTTAAGTCCCTTAGGTAGTAACAAACTTAAAGGAATACAGAGCAGCATTCTGCTATAAATGTAGCAAGATTATACACTGGATTTCAACACCGTATTTTACTATCAGATATATATAACTAAAAAAAAACAACAAACCCACCAACTTGCTTTAGTAATTCTCCTTTTCCCGCTTATTTGGCTTTTATACACAGTTGTTTCAGTTGTTTCTTACAAGAACCACTGGAAAGCAAGCGTTAAAAAACAACTAACTAAAGCAGCCTTTGCCCCGGCCACAGGAGATCTGCCAAATAGCTAAGACCTATACAACAGACATTTTAAAAATGTGTTCTGTCTTCTTCATGTATTTAATGGGATAGAGATTTCTGAGAATGAGATTTGCTTTTGAAATATTCTACCATGCTTTTGGCAAGGTTCAAAAGATACCAGAGGTAAAGCACAGCATTTTATTCTTACATCTACTTTACTACTGATTGGCAGGTTTTCCAAACATGAACTTAGATTTGCCAATATCTTAAAACCTCAAATTATGTTGTACAATATTTCTTCTTATATTAAATATGTATTTATTCATGAAAGGCTTATATAGAATCATTGTCAAACTTGGTATTTTTTTTCCAGAGAGTTACTGATAATAATCCAGACCCCAAGATCTACTCTAAGCATTTCCAAAATCTGCCTCAACTTTAATTCCAAAATTCACAGTTAGGAAACAAAGTTTCTATGTTAGAAAAACACTGAGGTAGTCTTTACCAAAAAGAAAAAATTAAAAAAAAAAAAAAAAGAAGAATTAGCTTGAACCCCCAAAACTTATGTGAATATTAACAACGTATTACATGCAGTGTGTAATTTTCCTAACCATATGTTTCATTTTGGGAGTCCAGTAAGTGACATTCTTAAAACCTCAATGTCCCTTTATTTTAATTTTTAGGCAAGAGATTTAGCACAGATATTTGTGCTATTCTTTAGATAAATCATTGTCGTGGTTTAAGCCATAAATCAGCCACGCAGTTTGTTCACTCACTTCCCCCTTTTTCTTCCCTCTGCTC